>JAEIIU010044779.1:0-19265 GCA_018874675.1 Drosophila baimaii | reverse complement strand
CTTGCAACATTTGTGCGGCATTAATTTGAATTTGAAGCGCGTTCAAAATGAAATCACGCGCACTCCGGACGGGCGCGGGCAAAAAAAGGGGGGTTCGGAGTGGCAAGGGGGGGTTAACTGGTGAAGGGGTCAAAGGGCAGGGCTTGGTGTGGCCAGCCCTGATGTTGTTTATGGTGGCAGACGGCGCGAAATTAGCATTAGGCCAAAGCGATGCCAAACAATTTCGCCAGCGTTCTGTGTGTGTGTAAGTGCCATGCCCCCTGAACACAACAACGAACGAATGGATGGCACGGGTTAAGGGTAATCAGCGGGGCACAACGCGGGTTAAGAGGGCAGGCGACTCCTCCTGCCCGCGTTGCATGCCGGCATTATTGGAAAATGCAATTCGGGTTTTAATTGCCAGCCAATTGATGGCCAAAAAGGGAGGGCAAAACTCTGGGAAAACTTTAAACTTTAAAGGGCTTGGGGAAATCAGGGGAAAAGTGGCGCTGCCTGATGGCGGAAAATGCCCTCGGGTGTCGTTGGTCAATCGCAGCCAATGTGTGGGAATGTGTGTTAACCCCTTTCTGCATCGCCACTTTTAACCAGCTTCGAGTTTGACGCCCTCAGCCAATCTCTACGCTTTCACCATTTTACATTTCCCCGCCTGTTAACCCCCCCCGTTCCACCCCGTTCTCTGTTAATAATCGATGACTGCAGCATTGCCGAAAGGGTTAAGGAAGCCAACAAGGGAGCGAGGGGAGCAAAGGGTGGGCTGCATGGCGGTCAACTGCAAGTGTCGCTAGCCGCACAGCCGTGGCCAGTGATTTAGGGTCAGCAGCACACGGCCAAATTTTGAATGCATTCGCCCGCAAAATGCCCCACAATGCACCCTTTGTGCCCATCAAACACCCGCCTCGAAGAACCAGCAACCGTAGCAACAATGGGAACCACCAACCGGAATGGTTACACCGGCAAAAAAATTCAGACACACATAATATGCAAGTGTTGAGCTTCTTTTTAAGACGTATAACTAAGCCAAGGCAGCTCAGAATAATTAATAGAAAATTCACTCATGAACAAAATACAAATATATATCCAAAAGTTGGACATAAAAAATGACTTGAGAATTATAGGCACACATTTACACAAAAAACCCGCTTTACCAATCGTATTTTTTACTATTAGTTGCTGGTTTATTTTTGGGAAACTCACATATACTCTCAGTACGCCACATGTTTATTATATTTAAATATTTTTTTAATATTAAATATTTAACTAATTTTTTTTAATTTATTTAATAGAAAATTCTTGAAATTTTTCCAAGTGTATAGCAAATGAAGAAATGCAAAAGGAGAAAATACCGCAAAAAACAAAGGGAATGACCGTGATATAGCCAAAGAGCAGCAAGGGAAGTACCACAAAAATACCCTGGAATATTAAATACTCGTAAAAACTAATTAATTTGTTAGAATATTTTCTTAGATTTCAATTTCTACTGTTTTTCCTATTTTTTTTTGTTTTTTTTATAATATTTATAATTACATTTTCGCTAGTATAGCGTATACGCCATGTTGTACCTACGAAATGCAGGTCATTGGAGGGGACAGAATTCAAGAGGGCGGGGCAAATGAAGTGGCACACTCCCTCAATGCATGTGTGATGGGTGGTGTGTGTGTGTGTGTTTGTGTATGTGTTGTGGGTGGCGGTAACTTGGCTTAGTGGTGCGGAAATATTAAATGCGCCACTTTGCCGCACCGTGCATTATTTTTCACTTCCGCCAGGCTCGAAATGGTCGACGATCAGTCATCGAGGGTTTTATTTTTGTACCTTACCAAAGTCACTTCTTTAAAGTCTAAAAAAATCATAAAAGGACCTTCCAATTTCCAGTGATTCCCAAGCTAAGGATATCCGCATCTGGTTTGAGTTCAATTTACCTGTAAATAGATAAGAAAAAAATGATAAATAAATTAATTAGAAAGTTCAACTACTGATTATTCGATGAGAAATTTCTTAGTAAATGCTTCAAATAAAATTAAGTGGTCTCAAGCTATTGTATTTTCCCACTGAAAACCCCCACTGAAGGCCATAATTCCCTTTGGAAAGCCTTCTGATAATCCCAGCCACTTAATATGTAAATGAAATTCGCTCATTTTGAGTTGTAATACCTTATGGCAAGTCCCTTTGGCCGAATGTCAATTGCAGGCGATTTAAATAAATGGAAAATGAAAATGAAAATGAAAATTAAATGGAAACGAAATCAAATAAAATAAAACAAAATGTCTCAGAGATACAAAACAGAGAAAAAAAGAACGTAACAAAAGGAAAAGGAATGCCTTAATTAAAAGCAAATTATTCCTATGAATATTTTGTTAATGCCCAAACACTCGCTCACACACACACACACACACACACACACCGAAAAGGGGAGAAGGGATTTACAGTTTGTTTCTTGTTCTTGCTCTCCTTCGGCCATTGTTTTCGGCTATGGCCATTGTTTGCCGGAGATTTTGCCATCATAAAATATTCAAAACATTTAAGAAATTTTCTGTGACAATGGCAATCCTACCTACCCCCGTCCCCCCTCCTGCTACCCTGTTATCCTGGCGAGAAAAAAAAGGCCAACAAAAGCTGCAAATAATAACAAAATTCCACTTAAATTGCGCTTTTAGTTTTACGCACACACAAACACACTAGTTCCTTCATCTTGATGCGGCAGCGCCATCTTGCGGCCATTTGTAAAATGTCACAAAACGAAGCCAGAATGAAAATGAAAAGAAAATTGAAGGGTGACCAAGGGGGAGGGGGGAGTGGGGCTAGAGTTGTATTAAATTATTTGAACGCCGGCGAAAGGCTCTCTATCTCTTAAAATATTAATTGAAATATTAAAATTTGCTTGCAAAGACTGAGGGGGGAGATAGAGGAAAAACATTTAATTTCAATGGAAAAACGTTTATGAATTGCTGAATATTATTATTTCATAAAGGAAAGGCAGCGAGAGAATATTGAGTAGTTAAAACTATGCAAGGCATTGTTTTTAATATTTAAGTTTATTAGCGAAAACCCTTATAATTATTCTCTATTTACTTCCGTAGGAATATACATTTATACTTTATTTTGGGAATACTTTATATGCTCGTAAATATGATTAAAAAAAATATATAATTATAATTATAATTATGAATTACATTTAATTATAATATAATAATTATAATATATAATTATATATAATTATAATTATAAATTGCATTTAATTATAATTATTATAACAATATTAATATAAATATTAATTCGAGAAAACCGTAAAGTCTTTAAGAGAATTAATATTAAACCATTTCAGGCTTATCAATATTTTATCGATAAGGACGCGATACATATCGATATTTTACATGCGAGAGAAATCTATACTTTTGTATTTGGAAGGAGTTTAAAAAACGAATACAACATTTGGCTTAAAATATGTCAAAAATATAGTTGATAAAAAAGGAAAATTAAAATAGTTAACACTTCGGTGTCTTTTTTCGATGTCATCGATATTTTATGTAACATTAAATGCGATAATTTTTGATATTTAAAATAAAGATAAATTAAACTTTACTGTATTTTCAATATGTTATTGAGCTCGATGTATCATTTCAGAATTTTTTCCTCCATAAACATATAATATATAATATAAACAAACATAAATAAAATGTTAAAAGCCTTAAATATATACTCATAAAAAATAAAATCGGTAATAAACTCCTTAGAAATATTAAACTTCCCTCCTCCAACTTGTCATAAACAAAATACAAAATAAAAATCCACATAAACAAAGGGGCAAAGGTAAATGGCGAGCATAAGCATATAGGAATATTATTATTTTTCTGAAATTTTCGTATATCGTTATCTATAAATATGCAAGCCAATGGACTGGCGGAAAAGAGAGAGAGAGGGAGGGAGGGGAAAAGCGGTAAGGAAAATTCTGGCCCCAAGGCAGTTCATAAACTTTCGAGTAAATTGCAAACTTATGCAGTTCCTTTGCATTCAAATCGAGAGCGAGTGCGGAGAGCGGTTACCTCCGTTTACCTGTGCCTCCTGGCCCACACCCACCCCCCCTTGTTTTGCCAAGTTTACTGACTAGCAGCTACTTTTCATATGTCGCTCCGTTTGTCATGCAATGCTCGCGGCTCCTTTTTCCGCATTTCCCCTTTCCCCTCCCCCCTTATTTTCCAGCTCCCCCGCCACCCCAAAAACCTCTTTGACTGCATTTCTATGCATAACATCATAATATGGCAACGATTCTATCTGAGCACATGAGCAAAACTAAATGGAAACATCAAGGAGATGGGGGGAGATGGGGGAGATGGGGCTGATGGGGGTTGGTGATGGGTTGGGGCGGAGCATTACGGTGCTAAGGGTGGAGTGCAATGAAAGTTAAGTTCCATTTGTGGCCTTACTTCTGGAAAAACAAAACTCAAACTCTAGTTGACATTTTTATGCATATTTATGATGGCCTGGCCATAACAACAACAACAGCAAGAACAGCAGCAAAGCCAGTGGAAAATACAACAATCCTGCCCTGACACACTAGTAATAATAATAATAATAATAATAATAATAGTAATAATGGTAAGAGGGTTAAGGCATCACACAGGTCAGAGCAGAGCAGGGCTCTCCTAGGTGAAGTTCCTTGCTGCCAAACGCACTATTCAAATTATGCATAATGGCAGCTCAAAATATTGTTATTTTATTGGCAAATATTTCTCCATAACTTGCAGGAAAGTCGTGCATTAAGCTGGTCAATTCTTTTAATTGGCTCAGAATACAAGCTAGTGAGGGCAGCAAATATCTAAATAGCAATATATAAATCGATATTTAAATGATGCCCTATTATTAAATTTTTTTTATATAATTTTTATATAATTTGAACAGTAGCAAAGAAGCGCCTGAGCTTGGTTTAAACTGTAATTGTTGAACAAAATAACACTTACACAATTTGGTATTAATGATTTGTTTTAAATTAAATAGATATTTGTTTCTATATAATCGTTAATATCGATATTTTAAAATTAAATTCGATATGTTTCGATATTTTAAATTTCGAAATATCAACAACAAAATGTATTAACTAAATGTTAACTTAACTTGGGTAATATTTAATAAATGATTGTATTTATTATCTTATAAGACTTAATATATATTATCTATACTATTTAGAGACAAAGAACTGTTTTATTTTATTTAACAAAACTAAGAAAACTTGCCATTAATTAAGTATGCAGTTAATATTATTTAAATTATGGATGCAAGGGCTCCGATTTACGTAACTTCTTGTTAAAAACATCACGATTTCAACTTTAAATGCAAAACTACACGGATTTGCTGAGACTGGAAAGAGAGTGGAAAACCAAAGACAAAAACGAGGAGAGAAACAAAAAAAAAAAAAAAAATGGAGCAAAGAGATCCTTGACACAGAATGCAATGAAAGTCGCGATTGTTGCTTCTGCAGGGGGAAAGGGCGTGAGAATGGGATAGAAAATAAAAAGAGAAAGGGGGGGTAGAGGGCCTGGGAAAGGGAGTTTAAAAGAAAAAGAGAGAGAGAGAGAGAGAGAGAGAGAGGGGGATAAGTGAAACTTTCAGTTGCATTTCGTGTGAAGTGGGAAAGGAAGTGAGCGACGGGCAAATGAGTTTCTTGTTTTATACCCTACACCTCTGGCCATAAAGGGGGTATATAGAAATTATAGATATCGTTTCAGATATATTTAGTATTATTATTTTGTATTACTATTTTTTTTTTTTAATATATGTTCCCAGGCAAATAGGGTATCCTAATGTTGGCGTTGCGCTAGAATTCCCAACTGGGCTGTCGGTGAGCAACGGGTAATAAGGTAGGAAGTTGTGGCTGCTTTCTGAAACTCTACTTCTTTATGTATATTTTTTATTTATCATTAATTTAACTATAAACATAATTTAAATTAGATTCTCATGACTTAAATATGAATCCTAAATCAAAATTATATTTTTTTTGCAAGCTTAAATAGTTAATTAAATAAAAGAAAATAAATTACACTTCAACTTGGTTAGGAAATGTAGACTCCAGGGCTTATTTTTATAATTTTATCCCCCTAGGGCTTATCAAATATGTAATTTCCAAATGCATAAACATTCAATATTTAATATTTAATGAAAATTATGTGGTTTTTCTGGTTTCTAATTAGATTCATTATTTTAAGGGTTGTAAACGTGTTGAAGTTGTCTAATAAACAAGCATCTTATAGTCGCTATAACTTGTTATGTTAATATTATTATTTTTGTTTTAGTTATTTATTTGTTTATTTATGTTTTTTAACTTTGTTTTTCTTTTTTTTTTTTTTTTGTATGATGTCACATGCAAAAGTACGGGACAAGTACAACAAGGAACACCAACAATGAGGATATGGTAAAGTTAATAGCAAGCAAACGCATTAAGCACGAAAACAAGAACAATAACAACAACAACTACAACAACTACAACAATAACAACATTAATAGCAACAACAACAATGTGGAGAGGGGTGAAGGGGAGGAATTGAATTCAATTTTCTTTGCTTAGAAATGAGCGAGAGCAAGGGAGAGGGGCGGTTGGCGTTGGGGAAAATGCAGGAAAGGGGACACGAAATTGCTTTCGCCGTTGCTGCAGCTGTTGTTGTTATTGTTCTTGTTTTTGTTGTTGTTGTTATTATTATTGTGTTATTGTTGTTGTTGTTTCGCTATTAAATAGTGTTGGAAATAACACATTTCTGACACCCAACTCTCCGGATCGGAGCGATAGCGTCGGCCTTTCAGGTGCCGCGATTTTTCCCTGTGGCCCCGGAGAGCGACAGACCCCAGCTTTTCTGAGTTTGTCGAGGACCGGATGTGAGCGCATTTAGGGCGGTATTTATGAGACACGCCCCCTGCCATAAGCCCCTCTCCCCACCCTTTTCCAGTCCCATACCAAAAGGGCTTAGTGTTAAAGGTTGAAATAACGTAAGGGGTGGCCAAATGGGGACAACTAAAGCGATTAGAATGTGAGGAAGTGCTCTGAAGAGGGAGCGAGAAATGATTTAAATATGTTGAAAATATATTTCCCTAAAATTAAATAAACTACATATTTAAAAAAATTAAGGGAATAACTGAAAGGATGCATTAAAGAAAGATAAATAAAAATCATTTGATACGAAATATCTATATTTCTTAAACTAAAATAACCGATTTATTTGTCTATCTTTTATTTAAATATTTTAGAAGCTCTAAGCAAATGGGCAAACTCGTTGACTGTCCTTTAAATTAATAATAAAATAAATAAACAATTACTATAATAAATGTTGACTTACAACAAAAAAATATATAAAGAGTTAGTTAGTTAATAAAAATAAAGTTAAATAAATATAAAAAATGGAATGGCTTAATATATTTCCAGAAAGTTACCTAAATTCTTAGGTTTAAAAGCTACAAGAAAAGACCTTCGAGATGACAGAAATACATAAATTACCACTGGTCCGCTGACTTCATTTCCAAACTAAGAATTGTCAGAAAGAAATGCTTTAAATTTGCAGATAAACAAAAAAAAAAAAAAGACGAAAGCAAGAAAAAATATTGTTTCAAGCGCGGCAAGCCTTATGATTAAAATAAAGCCTTGATTTGATTGATGGCTGGAACAATTGCCCTGCTTTGGATTACTGTGCTTCCGTGGAAAACTCCATATAATCCCGTTGTTCGTGTGACTTGAGTTACGCCCACTCCGGCTCGCCTCCCCCTGGGGGTGGGGGCGGTAACCGCCCCCCCCTTCCCTTGGAACCCGAAAGCCAATTAACAGTTAGTGCCGTGACTGTAAGTGCATGTTATTTTTGCCCCTTTCCGGTTCCGGTGTCTCCCCGTCCATTTTTTTTTTCCCAGCACCACCACCCTTCATTTTCCGCCTTCTCTCTAGTTTCTATACCCAGTAATCGCAAGGACGAAGGGGGTATAGGTATGGGATGTCGATAAGTTAAGTTCAATATCAAATATTGACAATATAAACGGTATTATATTAAAAATCTTGTTAAGTTTCATATATAAATATTTAAAATATCGATAAATATCGAAATTAATGTTAAAATGTCGATTATGTCGAATACATGTCCGAAAATGTTATGTTATTTGTTTTTAATTTATAAAAAAAAAAATGTAAAACCAAATTAATGTCTTAGTTTCTTATATTTATAGTTTAAACCAAGCATATGCTTATGCTTATTTGTCAAAGTTCGATTTATAAACACAATATCGATTTATCGGTAATATATTGAAACATTAAAGTATCGATTTATATATCGGTATTGATATTTTCTATCAGCCCTAGTAAATAATATATGAATGCAGATTTTAATATGAAATATATATTAATTACTGTACGAAAGCAAAGTGTATCTCGCATACGAGGTATGCCATGGTCGGTGCCCCCCGGTTCTCATAGTTAGTGCAAAAATAGCATAGTAAAAAATAATTGAAAATTCGTACAAAACAAAACAAAACAAAGCACAGCAAAACACAAAGCTATATGAGAGTGGGGGTGTGTGTGTATATGCGTGCTGGGAAAATTTCATTTCACCAGCGCTCTCATTTCATTTGTTCCCGTATTTGCGGGCATTTTTAAGCGTGCCCCGCTATTTCGCACTCAGCTTTCCACGAAAATGCCATATTAGAGGTCCTGGCGAACACCTGGCGCAATTGTTGTAAGGAGTCCAAGTGCAAACGCTTTGTTTTGTTCCGCTGGCCGAGATTGGAGCCGCGCTTTTGAAATATTTATGCATGCAAATTCAACCGAAAGACACGAAAAACGAAGCGAAATGAAAGGAAAACTGGCAACAAAAGTAAGATAACACACAAATGGTTGTTTTGCGCAAAAAAATATATACAAGAAATATAAAAGTTACGAGAAACTTGAAGATCCCACCTTTTTCTATTTGAATAAAAAGCTACGCTTAAAGCGACAATTTATGTTAAATTATGTATTTAAATAATTAAATATACAAATATGGTTTTTTATTAGGAGAAAAGAACAAAATGTTTATGGTCTGCCGTTTGGTTTTGTTTCATCACGCATATGCAAATTATTTGGAAGCACGTGTCGTATGAGTGATTTCCCCCCACATTTTGTATACTTTATTTACTGTTTTCCAAACATTACCCATACGCCATGTGGCTTGGGCTTAAATTGAAAATTATACAATATTTTAGTGTGTACGTGTCGTGTGAATACTTTTTTTTTGGTTAAATAATAAAGAATTGCATTTGTAGTTCGTTGAGGTCGTAAATGCGAGATTTGAATTACGTGTCAGGGATGCCCTATCACACAAAATACTCAAAATATCTTGTTTTTATGTTTATTATAATTGAAAGCAATTTGCAGTTTGCAATTCTTAAAAGAATATGTAAATATTTGCTGGCAATACCATTTCAGGCTTCGGGTTTGCCAATTGCAAACATTCCACCTGACGACATGAAGGTAAGTACATATACCTGCTTTGATTTTCTTTTTGCAAATGGAATACTCATTCGACTAATTTGCCAGTCAAAGATGCACACCCACACGCACCCGTAAATAATACCCACACTCTAACACACACAGCCAGAGACAGAGAGAGCGAGAGAGATAGAGTGAGAGAGAGATACATCCACCCACATAAATGGTTGTCCAACTTTGGTTTTTGGTTCAATTTGGCTCTGGGGTTCTGGGTTTTCAGGAGCTTTCAGCAAATCTTGCCAATCAATGGCTACGTGAGTGCCAATTACACACACACACACACACACAGAGACACAGACAAACCCACAGAAACACACACACTTGCCTAGACACAGATAGAGATCCCTATATGCCGGCATTTATTTGTGTGCGTACTTAGACGGAGTGACTAAGCATTAGAGATGCACGCAAATAGTCAAAGGTATTAAGCGATTAAATATATCGCCACCAAGTTTAGTAATATCGTAATCAAAAATATCATTTCTATTAACGAAATATCGAAAAATCATCGATATATTTGCCTGATTAATTCTAGAAATTAGTAACTTGTAATAAAACCAAAATCATAGCTCACTTTAAGTATATATAATATGGTTTGATTAATCCAAATAGCAATTGATATATATAGATAAAGATTTAATGAATTTATCGATATTAACATATCGATTTTATTCGATCATCCTTATTTAGCATCTGTCTGCGGCTATGATGATGATGGTAGTTGTGATTGGACATTAAGCCCACTTGCTCACACAAGGACACTCGTTTACACACCCGCACACACAACCACTCACGAACACACACACACACACACACACACACACACACACACATACAGAATCCAATACACCGAAGGACACATAAATAAATTATGGAAATTAAACATGAAATTGTACAAAACCTCGACACGAATGCGACAGCCAAAAGGATCAGGGTCCTAAGTCAGTGCGTGTGTGCGTGTGTGAATGCACTGGAAGAAATTGTTACTAGCATAAATTTATGTTTTATTTAATAGGAATATTTTTGTAAGAAAATAAAATAAAATAAAAGCAAGAGAGGTGGAAAAGAACTTGAGCTTTAAATATAATAAACAAAATATTTATAAATAAGTATTTGGAACTTTTATTATCTTAAAGTAATAAATAATTGAGTAGATTGGATTTTCGAGTGATATTGTGTTAATTTCCTTTTGCAAAATGCCGCAGTGCATTGGCTCAAGGTGCTGTGCTCTGGGAGAGCCTTTAGATAAGGTTTGCAAATTGACGGAAGCAACACATTTGCAGCCAAGAAGATGAAGCAGGTGAAGAAGGTACCAGGCAGACGGGGCGGTCTTTTCGGAAAAGCCAAGGAAAATGCATGCAAAGCAGCTGCTCCTTTTCCCCCTTGTCGATATGCCCGCTTCCTCCTCCTCCTCCTTTCGCAACTCAATCTCCTGGCAACTGCCAACAACTTTGTCAATGTGGCAGCACATCTGTGACCAGGAAAAGGCACAGGGCAGCGGGTGGGGTGGGTGGCCTGCTTGGGCTTGGGAAAATGGAAATGGGGAAAATGGGGAGAAGGAGGAGAAGGGGGTGGCAGTCAGTTCCTATTCCACTTTACCTGTCTCCTGCTGAGTTTTGTCAACGTGTTGACAGCAATGATGATGATGATGATGAGGGGGCCTTGCCCCCTCCTGCCCCCTTGGACACTCCGTCACTCCCCGCCCCCCCTGGCAGCTGTGACACCCCTGCCTTTAGGTAGTAGACCTATTTCCCCAGCGCCCTTGCACCCCCACTGGCCTTCCCCATACCCACGCCTCTGATCTCTTTTCGCATCATGTTAACAATGCACGACAAAAGCGCATTAGAGGCATATGTGTTTGTGTGTGTCTGTAAGTGTTCGTCGGTGTGTGTGTGTGGGTGTGTGTGTGCTTGTGGCTGCCCACTTCTGGGGGTCATCATGCCACGCCCCCTAGCCCCCTTTGGGCTGCCCGTCAACAGTTGTGGGCGTGGTCCGCTTGGTTGGCTGCATTCAGCATGTCGCAACGATTTGTTGCAAATTGTCACACACACACACACACACACAGAGAGAGAGTTGGAACAAGGCTGGGGAGTAGGTGTGTTGCCACCTCGGCTCTGTTGTTGCATTTAATTACGCGTGTCTGCGCGCCAAAGTTTACTTTGTCTCGCCATCATCATCACACACACACACACACACAGAGAAAGCGGCGGCGGCAGAACGTTGCACGTGCAACGTGTGGCCTGAAGTGTGTCTGTTTGACTTTATTAAACATGCCCCGCCTGCACTGTTCGCAAAAAGAAAGTGTCTTCTTGGCAGAAAAACTAGAGAAAATATTTTTAATATTAAAAAAAATAGAAGAAAATATTTGTAATATAAATAAATATATTATAATATTTATTTCCACATAAATTCGTCTTGCTAGCTTTAGAGCTGGCTTCAGGCTCTCTTGAAATGTAGCTTTAACTGCCAAAAAGAGAGAGAGAGAGAGAGAGAGAAAGAGAGAGAGAGAGAGAGAGAGAGCTCTCTAGAGCCAGCTGCTCTAGAGCCAGTTTTTGTACGCATACAGCGGCCGAAGACGACTGTTCTCACGCATTCCACATCTTTACACACACAATCAGGCGCATTGTATGTATAGAATTTTACGCTCTCAAGCGTAGAGAGAGCGGAGAGAGTGCGAATTTGGTCGCGAACCAAAAAAAATGCTTGCATATGGAAATTTAAATGTATGCTTAAAAAGTCTTTGCTAAAATTATGTATTAAATTTAACAATTATTTTGAGAACTAAATAATGGGAAATATATTAATAATTATATAATAATAAATAATTAAAAATAATAATATATACATATATATATATTAAAAATATAATAATAATTTATACATTGATGATAATAAATATATATAGGCTTTCCTTGCAATTATTCTATTTATTATTTGCAAAATTTCTCACAGTGCCGGCCAGGTTGCAGTGTCCTGAACCTAACCAAAGGCGAAATCCACGGGCAGCCAGGAGCGTGGAGCTGCCTTTGAGTGACAGCCTAGATTGGGCCTTGTCCTGTCCCGGGCACGTACAATTGAATGGAATTGCCGGCACAACGAGGTTAAGGCAGAGACAGGCAGGAAGGCTGGCAGGAAGGCCAGTATAAGGCGGGCAGTCAGGCAGTCAGGCAGTCAGGCAGTCAGGCAGTAGGGGGTTAAGGGGGACCATGGCAGAGTATGGTTAATGTGTTGCAAATCAAAATTAAGCAAGACAGATGCGAGCGAGCGGGCGAGCTACCCGAATTGTGCAGTTAATTTAAAATGTCAGATTAATTAAATGCAAATAAATGTCAATCGTGGCCAGCCGTTGCTGCCTGGCCTGGCGAGTTGGTCAATTACAGCCATCTCCCCCTGACCCCTGACCCTTGACCCCCTACAAGCTACGCCTTAACCCTTGGGTGAGCGAGCAGTGACAGTTGTAAATTAAATTTTGGCGCGTGTTAAATGGGCCATGAAATGTGTCAAAAAAAAGAAGAGAAGAGCACAGCCGTCTGTGGGCGTGGCAAGGGAAATATGATGAATGCTCCTTTTGTCAGTTTGTCAGTTTGTCAGTTCATTTTGTAATTAACGCAGCTCGGTCTCTGTGTCTCTGCCACTGCCTCTCTCGTCTGGCATTTCTCATTAGAGTAAAACATATTTTGTTGCATAACTCAAGGCGTCCAAGCAGAAACATTGAAATATGCATGCGACAAGCCAGAGAGAGTAAGAGAGAGTGGGAGAGAGTGGGTTTTGCATATTTCCTGGTCTCTCGCCTTTATTTATACATTTTTTTTATTGCACACCCCTTGGCAAAATAAAGGAGAAATGTTGAAAAAAAAATGGAGACAGGAGACCCAGGCGGAGAAACAATTTATGACATATTTTTATCGAAATCATTGGCATAGATGGAGCTCCCTCTCACTCTCTCTCGCTCTCTCTCTCTCTTTTTCTGACTGCAATAAATAATAATTTGCCGCAAGAAAATCTCATTTCTGTGTAAACATTTCAAAAATAAAAACTACGCGGCGAAAGTGTTTGGCATGCAAAGCGGAATGCCCTTCCAAGGGGGGGTGGGTGGTGTGGTGAAAAAGCCAGCCACGAACTGCGAAAACTTTTCGGGTTCACCTCAAAAAATAAAAGCCAGGGATAGCCAGCATTTTGAGGAACTTAAAAACATATTTATAATAATAATAATAAAATATAAATTATATATATAATAAATATGCATTTATAAACACCAAATAAAGCGGAAAGTTGTGGTTTAAAATATTTATTAAATACAAAGCTAGCTTTAAAAATATATATTTTTGGAAGGTAAATATTAATTTTTCAATTTAAAATCAACCCAACATTAATTTGTTAGTTATTAGGCGAATTCTGCTTACTTAAACCTATAACTAAACCCCCTTAAAGGGTATTAACTGCAACCCAAGGACAGTAGGGTAAAGGCAGTGAGTTATGTCGAAACGGAAAACACACTGGAACCCAAAAATCGGGAGCCTGCGAGGGAGAGGCCAGAGAAAATCTTTGGGCCGCACAAAAAAATAGGGCAGAAAACTGTTGGAATGCCAAGTGAAGGCAATGCCAAAGCCAAAACCAGAGTTGGGAATACTTTTAGGCGTTGGCAAAAACTGCACAACATCCGAGAGGCAGGCTGGGAGGGGCATTAAGGGGCTTTTCCACCACCCCTATACCCCTACCTCCCCCCACGCGGTGTGGAAATGAAAATGTCGCGGTCTGGCCAAGTGGTCAAAAGTTGTACGTTGGATGCGTCATAAAAGCGGTGCACCCCTTAACCCGTTGGAAACAGAAAAAAAAATGAAAAATGAAAAATATACATACATACATATATAAAAAACAGCAGCCCAAAGGCTGGGGGGAGGGTGGAAAGGGGGTGGCAGATAGGGACAAGGGTGCACGGCGCCTGGATTTATGGTCATGTGGATTGTTTAAAGCGCTTGGCGCTGACCATGGCCATCAAGCGGAGACGACGACGACTGTGCGACCAACAAAAATATGTTGTGAAATATTTTACAATTTTTTATTACACCCCTTCCACCGAAAAACGGCCTGTGGGTGAGGGTATCGAGGGGATATTCGCTAGCTGTGATCCCTTTTAGATGTCCTTCAGGCATTTAGAATTCAGAAAGTCATAAAAAGTGAAAGAGTAAGTAGGGTTTTCTAATTTATTTTATTACTTAATATCTTTTTATGATAAATCCTTATAATGTGGTTATAAATTATGTAATTTGTATTATTTAAATATCAAGAAATTATCTATAGCATCATCAAATCACAGAAATTGGTAATTTGTGGCTTATTAAATTGGAAATTATATATTCCGAAAGCACTCTATATGTAGATAAACTATATATTGCTAGATCCAGGTGAAATGCTATTAATTTATATAAGTAAAACATGAAGTTATAGATACTAATATATGGAATTTTTCAATTTGTAGCATTTATTTGATACTAATATATCGAATTTATTCGATTTTAGCATTTATTTATTTACCAAGCTATCTTAAAATTGATCTTGCACTTCGAAAAATATAAAATAAATGTAAAACCATATCTATAAACATTAAGCTGCTCTCAAATAACAAAAGGATAAATATATCTGAGCTTAATCCTTGACCAATCAATGCTAAAATATTCAAAGCCAAGGGTATTAACTTTTCAAGTGTTTGCCTGAAGCGTAGACATTTTTTTTTCAAAAAGTATGTCGCAGTTTTAAGTAATTTTTTACCAAAGTTAATGGCCATTTCCGGGGGGTTTCGCTTTGCTATTTTTTTTTTTTTTTTAATGGCGGGATATTTTCTTGTCGTTTCCCCGCAAAACTTTCCCTTCTTGTGTGTAATTTTTATGCAGCAACGCGCCAGTTTTAATAGCAAAGGGGTCATGGGGGGTCAGAGGCTTTTTTCCCCCAGTCAGAGGGGTTCAAAGGGTGAAAAGAGCAGGGGGGCTCAGGATTCGTTTTGGCCACTCGGGGCAATTGAAATGAATGTTTGCTGTGTTAAAGGCTGCGATTTCGTTTTGTTTTTCATTTTTCGAGGACCTGCCTGCCACCTCCCCCTTTGAGTTTATGTGCTGCCCCTCTGGAGTTGTGTAATTAACAGAGGGGCAGTGGGGGGAAGAGTGAGATAAAGGCAGGGGGGAGCACTGTAGTGCTGCTGGCCGGCAGTAAGCCTGACAAATGGCTTATTTAGGCAACGGCCAAAGGCATGCTGGGTAAGAGAGAGATAGAGAGAGAGATCCCACTATTCACCTGTTCCAATTTACTCGCCACGGCCATCAAATCTCAAATCCCACAGAAAATGGAAAACCCAAAAACTTTCCTAATCAAGTTGGTTCAATGAACCACGTGCGATTCATAAAATAAAATAAAAACCCCGCAGAGAGAGGGAGAGAGGGGGCGGGGTGAGTGGAGGCGTTAGTGCATGGCATAAAACCGAAATAAACATAAATACATAAAGCCACTGAAAAGGGCAAAACAGGGTAAAGGACTTTGAGCCACTACTACTACTCTGGCCGAAAACCCCAAAAACCATAAATTCAATTTGAAAATTTACTGTCAAAGGAGCAGCAAGCTGGGCAAACAGCGTGGGCGAGGGGTGTCCTGGGCATGTCCTGTTGATGAACACACAAAAACACAAAAACACAAAACTGTTCGTTGGTTCGTTGGTTCGTTCGTTCCATCCTCTCTCGATGCTTGTCAATAATGTCAATCGTTGTGGGTTTCGCTTGGCATTATTGGTGTTATTGCTGCTGCTGCTGCGGGTCATAAAAATTTTGACATTTCAAATGCGACACTAACAGCAGCAGCAGCTTCAGCCACAGAAACACTAAATAAAAATTGATATAGCTAGTGTAAATACAGAGGAAAATATTCCGCACACACACACACAAAAGCCACAAATAGAAGAGTTTAAATTATTTAGGATAAATATGCTCTCAACAGTTAAAGTTAGATTGAAATTCGGAACTTTAAAACATAAATTAGCAAAGCAAAGTCTAAATAAAGTTCTCATTTAATTTTTGTGGAAAAAGATATCGATACTTTAGCGATATTTGACATGAAGTTCGATAAATAAATCGATTTTGTAAGGATGCCATACATGCTGGATAATTCGATAGTCTGTTTGATATATAATAAATTACATATTTTGATATTCTCTTTTAGTTTTTGTTTATGTAGTAGGAATGGCGATAAATATTTCGATACTGCACCGATATTTGACATGAAGTCCGATACATAAATCGGTATTTTAGCATTGCGATACATGCTCAACCATTCGATATTGTTGTCGATATATTAACCTGTGCCAAGGAAGAGCCTAAGCCAAACTATTATCCTTGGAAATATATAAAAATAACTAATAAGTATTGCACCGATATTTGACAGAAGTTCGATAAATAAATCTGTATTTTAACGTTGCGATATATGCTCAACAATTCGATATTTTTTTCGATATATTAACCTGTGCCAAGGAAGAGCCTAAGCAAAGTTTTAAGTATTATCCTTGGAAATATATATATAAAAAAAAACAAATAAGTAAATGTTTAAATATAATTGGTATTGATAATATCGATAACTTAACATTTAAGGCGATATTTTTCGATATTTCAAAATTCTTTATATCAAACTTTACGATATTTTCGATAAGTTAATTGGGCGCGGAATTTTTGTATCAGTTTTTTCTTGTCAATATACATCTTCACTATAAACTAGGAATATATATTATATATAACTTGAAAGAATAATAATTAAACTAACAGAATTTCCACAAATTTCTCTAAATGTGTTGCCCAAAATAGTTCCCTTAATAATTTACTTAAATTTGATTGCAAAATATATTAAAAATACATAAAGAAAATATTTATTAGAACTGTGGCGATAAATAAAACCTTTGGAAATGATCTAAACACTAAGTTTATTTTTTCCAAGTAACATTTTTGGAAATCCTTTCAATATCGGATTGCAGTTTATGTGGTTGTATTTTTTGTTCTTTTAATTTTTGCTAAAGCTCTTAGATGAAAAGCGGGCCAAAACGGTGGACGGGACCCATAAAACGTCCCAAAAATGTTGCCCAATAAATTTTGAACAAAAAAAAAAAAAAGAAAACGTAGCGTTTACCATTTTGTACCCGTTACTCATATTGCAGTGTCTTGTTTTGTATTTTTTTTGGTGGCTAAAATTTACTGCACAGACTTCAAACTGGCCAACTGTCAGCTATAAAAGCTTCCACTTTGCTCCTGCTGTTGTTGGTCAAAAAAAAAAAAAAAAAGATAGAGATAGAGATACAGAGACAGAGAGAGAGAGAGAGATAGATAGCTACGAATGTTTTAGCATGTTTTTGGGCTGGGAGGGGAAAGAGAGATGTTGAATGGTTTGTCTAAATCGAACTTTGTTGGGAGGTCGACTTTTATTTGTTTAGTTGTTTTCGAGCCCAAGCCCCCGCCCCCCTCTACCACTGCCCTATTTTGTTTTTATTTTCATTTCCCAGAACTTCAGATTTAAAGCCATTTATATTCTGTGCCATTTAAGTGGGGATTTTTTTCGAGTTCATTCTGGTTTTAATTTGTATTTTATTTTGGGCAAGAGGTTGGATTAAAAATTAATAACAAAATATTTTAAGGTGAGGGTGAGGTGGTTGTCCCCACCCAGGCCTCCTCCTCTCACTCCCCCTCTCCCCCACTCTTTTCGTTTCCCTTTTGGGTGTGTTTGTGTGTGTGTCTGCGTCTGCGTCGGTGTGTGCAATAACAATCCGACAGTTGACATGAGCGTGACATTGCATGGTAGCATCAACGCCATCATCACATGCAATCAACACAAGGAGGCACAAAAGGGACGCACAATGGGGCTGGGAGCAGTGGGTGGGCCAGTGAGGGGAGTGAGGGAGCGGCGTGGAGCGGATCCAGGTCCTGGCTGCCACATGGCCAATGCCAGCAAGAGTCCTCGCTCGAGCGGCTTACAAAAGAGCCCGAAAAAAGAGGAAGCTAAGTGACAGGGAAGCCAGCCAATTGACTGCCAGGACATCGGTGATATCCTGGAAAGGATGATGCCAAATATAACAGAAGCTAAAAGCGATATAACTGAATATCGTATCGAAAATATCATGTATTGTTTACTATATCGAAATTTAAAATACAAAGAAATATTGCATTTAAAGGAAAAATATTGATATATCATCATTTGAGATGCCAATAAATATAGCCTATAATGTTACAATATTTATATTATATTATTATATATATTATAATGTTACAATATTGATATTATCGATAATAGCTAACAATTTATCGAAAATAACATTTTATGTACTTGTATTTTTTACCCTCTATATTTAACACATCTTTAAAGATACATTTTTTATTAGTTCGATGTATTATTTTCCAGCAAAAATAGTTTAAATAAAGCTTAGGTGCGTATTTGGCTTATTTCGATTTATCAAGCAGACTATCGATTTATCGCGCCAATATGGTTACGATAAAACATCGACTTATCGCGTCAAATATTGATGCATTATCGGTATATCGATATTTTCTCTTAATGATTTTCTACATTTATCGTTATCGCTTATCGATAACCCATATACCCTGCAGTTTATGTACAGGGTACATTTTGCAATGGCGAACACAAAATGGTGGCAAGAACCAAACTGAATTTCCCACAAAAGGACACGAGCCGAAAACTGTAAACACTTTTCCTTCACGCATTTCAGGCTTGGGCTTAGGTTCAGGTATCTCTCATTCTGCCT
>JAEIIU010044777.1:0-29595 GCA_018874675.1 Drosophila baimaii | reverse complement strand
AGGGTCGGAAATGACTCATTCACTGCGTTGCAAACTTCTGACTAAAATTATAATACCCTGCAAGGGTATATAAATTATAAAAATTAAAGTAAATGTTATTTTTATTGTGAAGAAAAAGTTGTTTCTATAGTGTGCTGTTACTGTAATTGGCAACAAAAGAAAGTCAATTTACCTAGAGTTAGGCTTTTAGGTGGCTTTTTTTTTAGATTATTTTGAATGTATAGCAATTTCGGGGTGCCACTATTTATTAATATGTTTTACTATTAACTTAAACTCTTTTGTTAGTATTTTGTTTTTAGTCCTTATGCCATTTTTTGTACTATTTAGATACAGTGTATATTGTAGTATATATAATACAGGCATTTAAACACTATTTCTGGAACGAATTTATGTTTAATAGTATTGTGTTGCATACTTTTAGACACCCTTTTAAAGGGAATTTCACCATACCAGAGAAGTAAAACCATTAGAATTTGTTCGTTAAACTATAATATAAATAATAAACATTTCAAAATTTTAAATAATAAATAATAAATGATCTCTGTTATCACTGATAGATTTTAAGATCACTTCCTCATGTGGAAGGATGCAGGTTTTTGCTTAATATATTTTTTTCAATTAAATAATTTGAATTTTTAAGGCAACCCCGTAATAAAGATATTCTTTCTCGGTGTACAGTAGCGTTGCACATTTCTTACGTTTTTATTTACAACATTTTGCAGCTCACTGTCCATGTTTGTTTCTAGCCATTTACGGGGGAAATGTCACAACTCGCTGGCCGATTCTTACCGATTCTGGCCCGGGGACTCTCTAGCCTCTAGCCTCTAGCCGATTCTGGCTCGCCTCGTTCGCAGTGCCCATAACACTGATCATGATCGATGGCAGACAGATATATGTATATACATATATATGTATATATATTACTCAGTCCCGGCTACAAATTATCAAATAAATCAGCATGAGAAATGTGCAGCGAAACAAATTGCATCATCAGCTAAAAAACTATTCTTTGTTTATCTCTATAATCTAAGCTGCATTATCTTGTATTATTTTAAGAAATTAACTAAAGGGTTTTTTTCTATTTTGTTTTGCAGTCTTTGTTTGCCATGGAAGTGGAATGCGATTTGGGTGATATTCAAAATGAGGAATTGCTAAGGAAAATGGTGAGTTAACAATTGGATATTAATTTATATGAAGTTAAAATAAAATAATAATAATAAATAAATTTAAAAAAAAGTGATTTTAACATTTGAAATCTCTTAAACTACTGTCTAAATGTATGCTTCAAAATTATTCAAACATATTTCTTTGCATACTTTTACACAGATTTGTATTTCCCTTTAAATGTGTTGCGATTTCCATGGCAATTCGTTTGAAATAAATTTTTTGTGATTCAAATAATTTAAAAAAGAATTAAAATATAGTATTTGCGACATTTTTAAGGTTCAGCTAAAATATTTAAAGCCAAGTACGATATGCCTTTGGCTAGTATTTGAATAAATCTAGAATTATTCCTGCCTCAGAATGTGGCAAACATACATATCTCTGTTGACAGTTCATTGACTCCTTGACGGACTTGTGTCCCCCCCCCCCGTTCCCAAAGTGCCCGAAGTGCCAGTGGAATTGCCTTTAAAGCCCTGACTTTGTTCGAGAACTGGCTGGCCAGAGGAGGAGAGTCCGGACACCCGGACCATATCCATGGTTAGTCAGTCAGTCAGTCAGTCACCCAGTTCAACCTGACCAAATTGGGTCATTTATGGGGTTGCTTACTGTAGCCGGCTGTCGCGTGGGCCGCTAGCCGCTAGCTAGTCGCTGACTTGGCTCAGACATTTGCAATAATCGTTAAAAAGTCGTTAGAAAAATCAATGGAAAAACGATGACGTTGTCGCAGCGAGCCAAAAAAAAAAACAAAATAAATAAATAAAGAAAAAAAGAAAAATGATCTATCTAACTGCATTAATGAAGAATAACAACGGGGCATACATATGTAGATATTAACAGCGAAGAGGGAAATACCCTTTTTTGACCTAATATATATTATAAAGGTGTTAATTTTCGTATAACTTATATATAAGTTTATAATAATCATAAGAGGATTACCTATATGAACTCTATTAAGAAAAATAATTAATTTTAACTGAATTTGGACGATATGGTAAAATTGGCATATTTTCGCTATTTTTTAAGATTTTCGACTGAAACTCTATTTGTGCCTTTATAATATACTTATAGTCACCTCCTAGAAATTTCATTGAAATCGGACCAATATATCCTATAGCTGCCATAGGAAAGATCGGTCTAAATTCATATTTTACAAATAAATTTTACATTTTGCACACATTTTACATTATACATGTTATATTTTATCAAAAACTTTTATAATATGTAACAAATTATCTGGAAGGGTATATAAACTTTGCCTCCGCCCGAAGTTAGCTTTTCTTACATGTTTTTGAAATATTTTTAGGTTAATTTTTGAAGGTATTTTAAACTATTTCTATTATAAAGTGAATTCTGTGGCACTAAGTACCTTCTGTTAAAGCAATTTGTGTGGCACTGCCGATATATTTTCTAATAAAATAAACAACAAAGTATCCACAAGTAAGTCAACAATAGGTTTTGTAGGTTTTTTAACTTTTGTAGCATACTTTTTGGTGTCATTTGAAAAGATTTCTAATCCAAAGAAGTTTGTGTGATAGCTTGATTTGTGTACTGTACATAATATTTAATACAATTAAAAGATTTCTATATAAAATATCAAAGTACATTTTTATTTAGGTTATATTTTAACATTTAGTCAAAATGTTAAGTACCTTCTGTTAGGGTAACAGACAATAGAAGAAGCAGCAACAGCAGACGGACGATCTTCGACCCACGCAGTCGCGTCGCTGCTTTAAAGAGAGAGAGAGCGTGAGCGCAGGAGATTAAGGAGAGAGAAGACAGGGAAAAAGCAGCAGCAGCAGCAGCAGCAGCAGCAGCAGCGACAAATTGGGATGCTGAGGCAGCGGCAGCGACAGCGACCGTTCGACTGATAAAGCCAGCGATGACTCATTGGCCATGAATCAATTCTAGCTCTTGGCCTCTGAGCTCTCCGCTGACCGCCGCCGCCGCTGGCCTCCTTCGTCTCCTGCACTGCCTTCTCTTTTTCTCTGTTCTCTGCTGTTCTCCTTTGCCTGACTCCTTCGCCTTTCTCTCTTCTGTCTGCGCCTTATCTCCTCTCTGCCACTCGGCCACTCCTGGCGATGACGCCATACTGTTAGACTGTTAGGCAGGGATGCACAAGGCTTAAAAATAAATACAAGAACCTCGAAAAAATTTGAATATAATATCAAATAAATTATATAAATAATTATATTAATTAAGTATTAGTTTATAAAACTTAGTTTTCAATATTATTTGTATAAAATAGTAGAATTTCCTATATTTTCAACTTGTTTGAGCGCTACTTTTTGCGTACATGGGAGAAAAAAGAGAAATTAGAATAAATTCTAATGCTCTCAGCTTTGTTTAATGTAAATTCCTATCTAAAGTTTATAAATAAACGGTATTGTCTAATCAAAAAAAAATACGATTTTAATTTAATAAAAAACTTCCCATGGCAATGACAAGCAAATCTTATCTCAAATTCCCAAAAGCAATTTCAAAACAATTTCCTATCTTATCTCAAGCGAAAAGTTAGTATAATTAGGAAATATCAATATATGCATGATTATGTTTAAACAATTAATTTAGGCTTATTATTTGAACTTTATTTGCCTAGAACTTCAAGGAGTTGAAGTTTTTAATGATGCAAATATTGATTTAAAATCGATTTATATCGATGTTTTGCCACCTTTAGAATTTCAGCTTCTAACTAGAATATTTTCAGTGTATTTATTATTTACAAATTTAGCTAGAATATTTTCAATTTATTTATTATTTACAAAAGTAAATTACTTAAAGTTTAAGTGACTTAAGTTATTTCTAAAATTTTAAAGCTGACAGTGTTATAAATTTATCATAATATGACATCCCTGGGCGGCTCAAAACCGCTCAGTTGGCTCAGTTGGCTTCAGAACCTGACCAAACGGATCAACCGAGAGCGTTGGCTGGCCCAGCTCTTGGCCCTGAGACTGTGGCTGAGACGGCGACTGAGACTTCGACTTCGACTTCGACTGCGACTTCGACTGCGGCTTTCGACTCTATTTGATTCGATTCAATTCAATTCGATTCGATTCGATACCCCCAGACAGACAGCCCAAGAATCGCGTGGGTCGGCCAGCCAACGACTGCGGAATAAATCAATGAGACAAAGTTGAACTGGCACACGGAGTAAGACGGCAAATAAATAAATAAAAAAATAAAGTCGGAGACACCCGCGTATGGCAAATGGCCAAATGCAGCAAGTGGCGGCCAGTGGCCACTGGCCACCGAACAGTGGACACCACAGACGGGGACCAGACACTACAGTGGGGCGGCTGCTGCTAGTCACGACTACGCCTGCCTGAGCATCTGCGTCTGCGTCTGCGCAACGTCTGCGTCAACGCCAACGATGAGTAATTTTTTTGGTAGATTCAACGAATGGTGGTGGGCAGCACAGTTCGAGTGGCTAGCTAGTCCAAAAATAGTCTCAGAAAAATAAAAGGTGTCTATTATTAACATTGTTATTAATTATTATTGCAACAATGACACCCCCACCCCAACCCAATGAGTGATTTATCAAAAGCCTTTAAAACGAAAATCGAACACGTTCCAAATGCAATTTACAGCGACGGATGAGCCATGTCCGTCGTAGGTTAAATAAATAAATAACAAAATAGGTAAAATATTTCATTTGTCCCAGAGAGGTAGGAAGTGGGTCTTAACCCTTTAACATTTTGGCAAACTATTTTCTTGGTTTTATTTTAGGATTATTAATTTTATTCTGGAAATTAATGCTTAATCAAGATTTAATACTTAATTTCTTGTGGACATTTTCCGGAGTTTAAGATAACTTTATATAAGTTATATTAAAAATTATACAGTTTCTAAAAAACACAAATTTTTACCACCGCATATAAGATGATTCTAGCTAAACTTAACAATAGAAATAAATACCTCTAAGAAACCCTAAACAATAATATTATATACATTTCGAGCTGAAGGCCCACGTCGCCATTGCTCAACATCATTGCTAGCTCATAATTTTAATTATTTGTTAGCTCTTTATAAATAAATAAAATAAATATATAAGTTACACTTTTAGTTCTGTGAAGGTTATAATAAATAATAATAATCATAATAAATGTAAGATAAAATTAAATATTTCAATGGGGCTTATTTCAATCTAATTTGTAATTTATTGTTTTTATTTTAAAGTCAAGAGCTTAGAGTAATATAATAGTTAAATATTATACATAAATAACACCCTGCTCTTTGACGCATTTATCTAAGTTCTTCTCTTAAATATTTTCATTTCTTTTAATACCATAACTATATAATAGTTAAAAACAATACCTCGCTCCTTGACGCATTTATCGAAGTTATTTTCTTAATTTGTTTTTATAAATTTTAAATATATTATTATGCTACTTGTACTTGTTCTTCATTTTGACTTGCTAATCTTCCCTATTCGCCCCACTGTGCGGGTGCTTGCCGGTCGCGTCATCTTCGTTTATTTGCCGTTTTTTCGTATTCGGTCATATCTCGGCTCGCTGCCCGCTTCACTGCTCGCTGCGCTGCCGGCGTCGCTGCTGGCGTCTAAGCTGGCGGCCACTTTAGGCGGCTTTGTGATTCTGATTGGAAACTTCAGTCTGATTTTGGTGCTCGATCGATTGCAACGTGTCGACGCTCGGTGAAAGAAATCAACAAATTAAAGCAAAAAAAAAAAAAAACGACAACGCTCAACAACAAGTCACAACAACACAACGATAACTTTATTTTTTTTTTGCTTGCGCTACAATATTTATTTATTTATTAAGAAAAGAAAATCAAATCAAATCAAAAGGGAGAAAGAGGACAAGGATTAGTCACACCTTTTTTTTTGGCGACCCATCAAGTGTTTTTTTACGTGCCTTTTCTTGCCGGTTCAACGACAACAACAATAACTCCAATTCTCCAATCAACAACAACAACAACGACGACAACAATACCAACGAGAAGAATTCGAAACTGAGCTCTTGGCCAAAAATCCAAAAAAAAAAACGAAAAAATCAACTCTGTTTTTTACCTGAGGTAATTCTTACTGTCATGTCAAGACAAGAATATGAAAAAAAATATATATATGTATATGAAAAATCCCCTGTCCGAGAAGAAGAATCTGCGAGGCTACATATCTCTCTTTTTCTTTCCGCTCTTTCTTCTCTCTTCTTCGCATATTAACTTTCACACTTTCGCACAGTTTAAACATTTCTTTTTTTTTCTTGCCACCTTTTTGCATAACAGTTAGTAACTGTAGAAACGTCTTTAAATACAGTCATCGTTCCAGCAGGGGGAACTAGGGTTATGAATTAGCCATTGAAAGGTATCAGGTGGGCATAGGGAATAGACAGGAGGTTCCCCCTTAACCCCACAAAGGTAAATCGTTAATCAATATAGTCAGGGACAGTAATTGCCGTTATTATCTTGGCTATTTCTTCGATTGCGTGGGAATGTGGTCAAGTGTTTAATTTTAAAATCGTTAACAAGCTCCATGAGATGTTTTTTTTTAATCCGTATAAATATATTTATTATAAACCTTACAATTTAGAGAACTTTAATTTGATTTCAAAAAAGATTTTTATATAAGATTATCCCTTAAAATATCTTGAAATTAAAATCGATTTAATAATAATAAACAATGAATTTTCTATAGCATTAACTTCTAATTTATAGGCAAAGTTGGAAAAGGTCTACGTAATCGATTTTGACCGATTTTGTATAAAAATATCGTAAAGTTCGATTATTTTCAAGCCCTAAAAGATTTGCTTATGTATTTACATTTATATTTACCCATTTCTTTTTAATTTATTCTTACTATTATTACCTTCCCTTTAAGACAGTTATTTCAATTAGCGAACGACACCTGTTCCCCGTACTTGTATCTGTATCTATGTAGCTGTATCTATATCTTAGCCAAGTGGCTTGTAAACAAACGAAAAAACAAACGGATCTTATCAGGGGGGAATTTGTGGTGGTGTTGTTTGTGGGCTCGTGGGCCGCCGATCGAGGATCCCGGCCAGAACAGCTGACGAACGGTTGGGGGATCAGGTTCGGGGTTTCATATATACACATATATACATATCTACATATGCTAAACGCTAAAATAGGGAGGAGTGCATCTAATTACAAGGGGAAACAAGTTCCCCACCGCCGTGGGCTGTTGGCCTTGGCAACCGTTCTACGCTTTTCTAAGCTTTTCCAGCGGCAAAAACGAAACCAGATCACCACCACACAGATTATGCCAGCCCCAAGGGTTTTTCTTGATTTTTGATTTAGTCCGTAATTATCCATAATAATTGCTCCCCATTGTCCGGTGATAGATAGATGTTCGGATAAATCCTCACTCGTTTCTTTTTTTTTTTTTTTGCATATTTTAAACTAGGAAAATGTGTTGTACACCCAGGGAAATGGGGGATAAATTTTAAATAAAATAGATATAGAAATAGAAATGGGAATAGATGTTTTGCTAAGCAAAAATCAATGTTTTTATAGCTTTCAAAACCCTAACATTTTAATTGGAAATATAACTTGCTTACTCGTATAATTAATAATCTAATTTTCGTTATTTTTTAAAAGAAAAAGAACTACAGTAACCATCTGTTACATTACCTTCACTTTAAAAATGTCTTTATTATAATGAATATGTAAATTAATAATACAAAATGCATGTAGTTATCAGGGAAATCTCACTGCCAACCTTGGCTTTGAATTAAGCCAACTTTAATTTGAGAAAAAACTGGGCAAGTTGCTCTTTCCGGCCACGAGAAACGAAACTACAAAACTACAAAAAAAAAAAAAACTTCACCTGCACTAATGACTTTAGCTCCGATAATTGTTCGGAATATACATGTATACATATACGCCATGCATTATTATATTTCCTACTATTTTGCTTTGCGAGTATGAGATCATTTTTTGGGCAAAAACAAACAAATGAATAGAAAATAAGTAATGATTAGTAAAATAAACTTAAATAACAGTATGACAAGAGCTTGAATTGTGCTCAAAGATTAATATTAAATATGTTTTTTTTATAAGAAAAGTACTCTTGCTGCTAATTTTAATATTATACAAGGCCCTATTTGATTTTGTATAATATTAAAATAACTTTGATTTTTATTATGAATGGTTTATTCAAGAAATCATATTAAAACCCCATATAATTGATTATCTTATATATTAAACAATTAAACAATACATAATAAACTTTTATTAGATAGTAACAAACATATGGAAACATATAAGAAATGTTCGCTTATAATAATAATAATAATAATAAATAATAATAATAATAAAAGGAAACATATAAGAAATGTTCGCTTATAATTAATATCAAAAAAATATTATATTTTAGCATAAATTGTCTCGAATTAAGATCAAATCGGAACCCAATTTATTGTTATATATAATTTTTGTTTTTTTTTTTGTATGCAACCTCAGTCCCTCGACTTAACCTGCTATAATATATCACCTGTACTGTGGCATTATAATTTCCCACACGCTCTCAGGAGCTTTGACAGCTGTCCATCGATCATGGGGCGACTTGCGTTGGAGAGACCCCAAAAATTGAGTTATTTCCCAGGCTTAAAGTGGGTCCAGTTTTTTTTTTTTTCGGGGTTTTGGGGTTTAGTTTTTGGCGCCGTTTTGTATGCAGGCAGCGATGCCACGAAAGTGCCCCACTTTTTTAGAACTCGACTTGGTCTCTTTATAGAGCCATGTTTTATACACCTGGTGGGGGGGAGTCAGGGAGCTGGGGAGGCGATGTCATACCCAAAATAAGACGCTGACAGCGTAACCAAAAACACACACACACACGGCCAAAGCAAACATAATAAACATGTTTCTGACGTCGCTCGCTGCACAATGACACAATTTAAAATTCTCAATTCTAGATTCAACGATTCTCCGATTCTCCAATTCTCGATTGGTTGGCCAGCGGCAATTAGGTCACTTTAATATGCATATATATGTATATCTATGAATATAGTATGCACTCGGTACAGAGATTGAACTGGCATCGGGAATTGAAATCGAAATATCCATAAAAAGAAGCGTAATAAAAGCTAACAATTAACGCCGGCAGCAAAGTGCAAATACTGAAAGAAATAAATATACATATATAGTTAGCTATTCAGAGCTTTTTAACTAGCTTAAAATGAGAGATTTGTAACTAAGGTTAAAGGTTATACCTTTGGGGGGGCTTATTTTTATTTAAATGTAAATATTATACAGTCCAACTTTATTACATTATTTTGATGCCTAAATTTGCTGAATTTTAAAATGGATTTTCCAGTAATTATAATGAAACTTTAAATATAATACAAATCAGTACGAAACTTATCGACGCCCTGGTGCGAAATTATCGTACATATCGACGCATATTTGCGAATTTATCGTATGTCTTATGAAAAACCCTATACGATACTTTCGCAAATTTGCGTCGATATGAATGTCTTATGGAAACCCGTATGACATACGATACTTTCGCAAAAATGCCTCGATATAATTTTAAATAATTATATAGGCCTTTAGGACAAATTTTTTAAAATTAGTTCTCTTTTTGTTCAATTCTTAAATATTTTCACTTAAGAATTTGGCCAGCACAAGCCTTTAAAACAGGATCGTCTAGCTGCTTTTAGAGGTGGAAAAGAATCGATAATTGCAGTGGAAAAAATCGATACCCTGTCAAAAATTGATATTTCTTCACATCTAGCTTTTGCCTTAACTGAATATTTGTGAATTCCATAAACTATTTATCAGTGATTTAAAAAAAAAAGCTTTAATCGCTGTTTTTAATATGTTTTAAATTTTTATTTAAAGTCTTTCTGTCACGTTTTAGTTCTTATAATTATAATATTTCCCATAATTCTTAATCTGATGGAAGGGGAATTAAGGAAATCAAAATATAATCTGTACAGTGAATACTAGAGCTAAAAATGCAACGATAGAGCACGAACTAAAATCGGAAAACATCGAAAACTTCGATTAATTCCGGGCTCTGGTTACGTGTGCGTGTGCAATGATGACCCCTTGACCTTCCCTAGCACACACTCTCTCTTTCTCTGCGCTCTGCGTTGATTTCCTCTCAATTAAGTTTTTAATAAACTTTAATTTCAATAACAAAAACGATTTGTGTTTTTTTTTTGGCAAAAAAAACACGAAACGGAGGTCAACACCGGCTGACACGACAGCTAAAAATGAACAACGGCACAACGAAAATATAAATAATAATAATAAAAAAAAAACAACAACTACACAAACAGAAAACAGAAACTTCAAAAATAATTTATCAGCATTCGCACGTCACGTCATCCGCAGCAGCAGCAGCAGCAGCAGAGCAGAGATCGAGCCATAGTGGGAGAGGGAGGGAGAGGCAGACAGGCAGACAGAGACAGCTCCCCATCATTAGGCCCCTGCAGTTGACGTCGCTGTTGACGCTGGCGCCGGCGTTGACGCCCAACAGGTTGCCAATGCCGCTGCCAGCGTCGCTGCAGAGGTGCGAAATCGGCTGCTGCTGCTTCTTCTTCTTCTTCTACTTCTGTCTCTGTATCTCTGCCTCCTCCTCCCCCTCCTCGTTGTCTTCTTCTTCTCAACTGGTTAGAAATTACGTCATTCGGGCAGCGACTGCGCCGCACACACTGAAAATAAAGAAAATACAAAGCTTGCATTTAATAATATTAAAATATTGAAAATATGTTTTAATATTTGAAATTATTTATTATTTTTAAACGGATAATGAATTGTTAAATATTATGAATATGTTCAAGAAAATTCTCTAAAGTTTATAAAAATATTTAATAGCTAAGGGAAATCATAGTAAAATCAAGTTTTCATTAATATAAAATGTAAAATGTAATATTTTTATTATTAATATTATTATTTCCTTATTAAAGCTCATACAAATTTCGTTCAGTGCACAACTGACAGCGCTAGCAGAGGCGTTTCAAGACGCAGGTCTAGACTGCGACCACGCGACCAGTTCTTGAATACAAAACAAAAAAATCAAAAAAAAAAGCCAAACAAACAAAAGCCGAGCTGCAAACTTTTTGCAAAAAACACAAACACACACACCACACACTCTCTTTGATTTCTTGCATTTGTTTTTTATTTGCCTTTTTATTTGTGTTATTTTATTTGTATTTGTTTTTTTGTCAATTGGAAATGCGAATCTGTTGATTTGGGCGAGTGAAAGCGCTGAAAGTGATGGCCGGCAAGCGAGCAAGAGCGCCATCTGTCGAAAAGAAAGCAACAACTGAGGCTATCAATCATGGAGATTTCTTCATTAAAAAAAAAACAGTAAATCTTCCAAGAAGATTATGGAAGTTGTAAAAATATTAATTACTTTTAACAAGTGATGTTTTTTTTTAAGTTAAAATGGGTTTTTTTTAAGGATTTAATAGTACTCAATATTTGGAAAATTATCGATTAATAATCGAAAAATAAATAGAAGAAAGTACAAAGTGAATTTCCTTTAAAGGAAATCTTCAAATAAATATAAAACTTCAAGTTTGAGAACTTTATCCAAGTAAAAAATGGTTAACCTATCACCAAAGCTTTCTAAATTATTTAAATTAGTTTATATTTATATTTTTTTTTAACTTCCAGAGTCTACTTTCCATTTCCCCTAGTTTCAAATTAATCTACAAATTATTCATAATTCATAATACCATTTCCTGTTCCATCTGGTGATTGTTTTTTTTTTTAAGGAAGTTTCCCTCAGTTTGCTGTCTAAAATTAAAACAGTTAGCGAAGCTGTAGAGTCAGCATTTTGCATAGAACTATGTATGTATATAAATCTATATAAGTTTATATATACACATGTACAGATGTGGATCGAGCGAGGTGTCATTATTGTTAATACAAATGTTATTTGACGTTGTTTTCGCGCTTGAGCTAAAGGTGATATCACCGCCACTGCCGCCGCCTCAACTTGATTCGATTTTTGTTTGTTTTTCCTTTTTCTTTCTTTATTTTTTTTTATTTTTTTTTCTTTTTTGCTAACAATATTGTGAGACCTCTTTTTAGATTATTGTTTAAATAAATGCCTAGACTCTTTGTTGGCGATCCGCTTATCGGTCAGGCATTGGAATTGCCAATGTTTTATTTATAAGCTGAAAACGTCAGCCATTTGATGTTTGATTTCGATTTCGATAAGGAAAAAAATGTCAGAGAATTGGAGCGAATGCCGCGGGTTAACTGATATCATACATATTTACCAGGAATGGCTTATGGATCCGGTGGTGTTTGTTTTGTATCTTATTGGAAGTAGAATCATATTTTATTGACCCATTATTTCTAGGAATGGAAGTAGAATCATATTTTATGGAAGTATTATTTCTAGGAATAAACGAAAGACCTTATAGAACTGTTCCCTTGAGGAATTAAGCTTGTTTACCAATATTTGTTCTTTTATTAAAGTTTTTATATTATATTTGTGATCTTATTTCTATTATATTTTTGTAATACAAATTTTGAGAGACTACTAAATAAATTCATTCATATTTATAACTTAATTCTTAACTTATTAGTTTGAGTAATATATTTAAGATTTTGACACCAATGATTGTGGATTCATTTGAAGGTCTTATATTAGAGCTGGCACAGTATTGATGTTTTTATATAAAATAATCGATTTAAAATCGATAACTATCTAATAAATAGCTATTTAAAGCTTCAACTTCAACTTAAAACTTCAAGAACTACGTTAAAAATAATAATAAATTGGAATATAGCAAGATCTTAACATAAATTAATAATTATAATGAAATATAATTAAATGTGTATTAAAAACTGGAATATAGCAAGATCATATATTTATTTCAATTAATCAAACCAAAAGATAACTATATTTGTCTATGAACTATTTTATTTAACAATTGAAAATATACAAAACAAATCTCATTACTTTTAAATAATTATAATTATAATTTTCAATGGTTTCAAATTGTATTCCTGGCTTCTTCTTGATCTTAAACTCTTAAGAATCCTTCCTGAACTTCAAAAGAACATTTGCCATGATAATTTCTCAATATCTACCATATCTGAATCATTTAATTCAGCTTGTTACCCCTTACTCTGTGTGTAATCCCAGCCATTTTTGGTCATCTGGTTGCTTCTGCCATTGAAACCGGTGATCTTGTTGGGGGCGTCATCTCGATCTCTCTAGATCTTGGTTGGAATAGATATGTATATATTCTATATATATATATATGCGAGCCATAAGGCCAGTCTGAGTCAGTCGTGTGTGTGTGTGTTGGCTGAGACCGGCTAATTGGCGGAGGAGGAGCCAGAGTCAACGGAGACGGAGCAGAGAGACAAGAGATCGGGATCGGTTGCCGTAAATGGCAATCGCCAGAGCTGACGGCGACAAGCGCGTGGGGTGGGCCAATGGGTACTCCACTTTGCTCCACTTTGGCGCTACCGCCACTCCAAAATCTCGAGCACGAGTTCAGTTCACTTGACGCTTAATTGGCTCAAGGACGGGGTCACAGCTTATATATATCTATATCTATATCTAAAATATCTCCTCTTCTTTTTCTGATCCCTTTCCCAGTGGCAGCAGTCCGAGGATAGCGAACGCAAGAAGCAAATCCGATCGCATCTCTACAAGCTGCGCGAGTCGCGACTTTGCAATCTCTATAGGCACGAACCGGATCATACCACCAGCACGACCATGTCGGAAGCGCCCAATGGCAATGGAGCCCTGGCCGGTTATGGAGCCAAAGATCCCCTGGCTCCCAGCCATGGTGATGCCTTGCTCGATCAGAATTTCCAGAGTCTCAAGTCGAAGGAGGTCCGGGATTCGACCAGTCCGACGCATGAGCTGCGCTTCCATTCGATGTCGCTGACGCAACCGAATACCACGGGCTGGGATGTGCAGACCTCGTCGGAGGTTAGTCCTGATGGCCGGGCCTATCGCACCGAAACGCTGGCCAAGACAGATGGTAAGTCATCCAAGAGGTGGCAGTGGGATGTCTTGTATCTTCCCGGTGAGAGACACTGGCATGGAGTATTCCAGAGCCAGTGTGTCTTTCCTATACCTAACCCTGGTCCCTTGTCGGTGATGTTTCCTTTCTTTTTTTGTGTGTTTAACCCCAAAACTCTGTTTGTTCTGTATGTCCATGTCCACCACTCGACCTTCAACCTTCAACCTACTTCGACCTACTTCAACCTACTTCAACCCCTGAAAACACCACAACAACCACAACAAAACACCTGACCCCCGACAATCGCAGGTGTGGAGAAGCTCAATGGTGGTGGCCTGGCCGAGTTCAAGGGCCGGAATGAACAGCGCTCGAGTGCCTCGCATCAGGGCGATGACAAGAACTTTGTGAAGCAGGCCTCGGAGAGCTCCAAGACCCAGCTGCAGGAGAAGGTGGTCTTTGGGGACGAGAACAGCGGTCGCACCGAGATGAAGATGAGCTCTACATCCACCTCATCCTCCTCCAAGGTGGTGTCCTCCTCCTCAACTGTGGAGTATGGCGATGAGCCGCGCTATCTGCTTGATAGCCAGGAGAAGCCTCACCATCAGCAACAGCAGCAGCAGCTCCATCAGCGTGAGTGGGAGGATCAGAGGCGTCAGCAGGAGCAGCGTTATCAGGAGCAGCTACAGCAACAGGAGCAGCAAATTCGCCAAGAGCAGCTGCATCGCCAGGAGCAACTGCATCGCCAGGAGCAACTGCAGCGCCAGGAGCAACTGCAGCGCCAGGAGGAGCGCTTCTCGGAGAGCCGCGAACAGAGCAACAGCACCCGGAATGTCCAGACCCAACAGCACTACGAGGAGAACAAGCGCTATGTGGACATGGATAAGGCATCGCCCGAATATCAACAGCATGTCCAGCACTTGATGGCCCAGCCCGGTGAGATAATCTCCAATACGGTGGAGTATCCCAAGCCGAATGTCAAGATGATCACCACGGTCAAGCGGCTGCCCGATGGCACCATTGTCAAGAACAAGCGCTACGAGACGGAGCAAGTGACTCCCAGTCACAGTCAGACCACTCACAATCAGACCCACAACCAGACCCACAACCAGACCCACAACCAGACCCACAAGGAGACCCACAACCAGAACCAAAATCAAGCCCACAATCAGCGACGTGTCCAGCAGGATGTGCAGGACCACAGCCAGGTGCGTGATGTGGTGGACAATGTGGAGCAGCAGCAGCAGGTGACCCAGCAGAGCTCCTTCTCCTCGGTGAAGAAGTCCAGCCGTCGTTTCTCCACGGAGACCACCTCAGAGACGGTGGAGGAGTATGACGATCGTGGACAGCCTCTGCCCCGTGTGCAGCACCAGCCGCAGCAGCAGAAGACACCCTCGCACCATGCCCCCTCGCCATCCACACGCCAGTCACCGGGAAGGGACTTTAGCACCCATGGCTTCCCATCGGTGCGTCCCAACAAGCCCACCCAGGAGTATCCCTCCCAGAGACCCTCCACCGAGGAGGAGGTGGTGGTGGTGCGTTCCGAGAAGAGTCGTCAGGTGAAGCAGCAGCAGCAGCAGCAGACGAGCTCGCAGCAGATCACCACCACTGAAACGGAGCATCTGGACGATGACTATCCTCAGTCGTCACCCTCGCCGCAGAAGCTGAGGGAGGCGCCATCGGCGCCCAACTTCAGTACCCATGGCTTTCCCTCGGTGCGCTCGACACCGCGCTCGGATCAGCCCGATGGCGAGGCTCCACTGAGCGCCCGGACAGTCTCTCGCAATCAGAGCGCCAATCGCAAGACCAATACGGAGCGTATCATTGAGACGCAGGTGGAGCAGCAGCAGCAGCAGCCTCACCCTCAGCAGGGCACACCCCGCACCGTAAGTCCACGTCGATCTCAGCCACGCGAGGACTATGGCCAGCCGGCGCCAACCCGCGGACCGGCGGGCAAGCCCAGTCAGACGCGACCCAGCACCCACTCGACGGGTGGACCACCTCGAAGTCCCACCTCGAAGACAACGGAAACGGTGACGGTGACCCGTCGTCAGTTGCAAAAGGAACGCGAGGTGGATGCCGCCCACCGGGCCTTTGCCGCCTCGCTGCGTAGCAGTTCGCCGGCGGATAGCACCACATCGGTGGGTTCCACGTCGCATCATCAGACGCCGCGCTCGAGCGTCTCCTCGAATCGCACCTATCGCCGTGAGATGCGCGAGGGTTCGCACGAGAGCCAGGCGCCCTCGGAAACGAGCCGGATAAGCTCCAGCACGGTGACCCGTCATACCACAGGTGGAACCACAACAAGCACCACCACCAAGACAAGCAAGAAGCCCAGTCCGGCGGTGAGCCGTGGTCCCAGCGAGCCAAGATCGCCCACACCAAAGGCGGGAGGAGGTACGGTGATTACCACAACGACTACGACCACTAGCAGCACCACCAAGGGGGGTACCAGTCCAGCTCCGGCACCAGCTTCGGCACCAGCTTCAGCTCCTACACAAGCTCCCGTTTCACCAGCTCCAGCTCCAGCCAGTCCTGCTCCAGGTACGAATTAGAGAAAAGAGATATAAAATAGATCAAGTAAATAAACCCACATGACTATATACTATATATATATAATATAATGCTATATAAATATTGGGACCTATGAACTATGTATATGAATGTATATCCTTCAGATAACAAGCTATCACAGTATACGTATACTACCACTAAGCCTGGCGATATATTCTCTCTGCCACCAACTACTCCTTCTACTATTAACAACGAACCAACACTAACCACCACCACCACCACCACCACCTCCAAGAACAACAACAACAACAACAACAACAACAACAATAAGACAACAACCACCACAACCACCACCACCACCAACCAAAAAAAGAACCAAGAATCCAAGAAACCAGAGAAATCCATAACAAAAACCATAACAGAAACCGATTCCCAGCCAATCCGCAAGCTCCAGGTGAGCGCCAATGAGGCAAAGTCGGTGGTGGCGGCGGCAGAGGAGAAGCCATGTGTGCGACGTCACTATTACCAGCTGGGCGAAGAGGGGGAAGAAGCCACCGCCCACCGCGACGGCAGCTCTGGGACGACCCCTGGTAAGGCTTGATATCCAAATCCACGAACCGAAAAACAAGAAAATCAAGAAACTCTGTACACTTTAACTATGCTAAAATACTTCTTTTTTATTTTGGAACTTTTTGCAAATAAAAATAAAGAAAAAAAACCAAAACTCTGAAATGTTCAAACACCAAAACTGAAATTGCACTGAAAAATAAATACTGAAACAAACACTGAATTGGGAATGCAAACAAGGGCTGCCGAGCAAGAGAGAGAGTTCTTGCTCCTGGTCTACTAAGTCTGCCAAGTCTAACCTCTTTCCTCCTCTCGAGCTTTTCCACTAATGGGTGTGTACCTACCTACCTACCAACCTACTACTACTACCAGTCCTTGCCTGAGGTTAAGCCTTTGCCTGCGCCTGTAGCAACCTCCTAACCCCCCGCAGTACGTAGTTGGAGCCGCCAGCGTAGTTGTGACTAACTATCCTAACCCCTAACCGTATCACCGTAGACACTCACATGCCTTAGCACACACAAACACTCTCCGGTTGTAGATGTAGAATCAGAGAGAGCTCACGTAGAGATCACGTAGAGATCACTTAGAGAGATCACGATCCCCCCCCAAAAGTCTTATGCCCTGATCCGTTGCAGCCAGCAAGAAGCCGCATCCGCATCTGAGGAAACAGTCCCATGACGAGCCGCAACCAGAGTCGGAGCCGAAGCCTCAGCTGAGGCGTAGCTCCAAGTCACCCGGCGTTCAGAGGGAGACGACCTTCGAGGGTCGTCGCGTCTCCCAGCCGAGGGAGGAGGATCAGCTGGCCATCGAGGAGCTGATCATTATCGAGCAGGTGAACGGGGCTGCAAGGGCTCAGAGTCCTGGTGTCAAGCCAACATCATCGGTCAGGGCTAATAGTCCCGAGAAGGGTCCCAGGGCCACGCCCAGGCAGAGTCCAGAGAAGGAGCAACCGGGCTTCAAGCAGACGCGTGTCCAGCCTCAAGTTTCACCACGGCAGAGTCCTGAAAAGCAATTGCCCAGGACTCAGAGTCCAGAAAAGGCAACAGGAGTAAGCCAGCCTGGTCAGCCTTTGCGTCAGAGTCCCGAGAAGCAAGTGCCACGAGCTCAGAGTCCTGAGAAGGGACCTCAACCACAGGTTTCACCGCGACAAAGTCCTGAAAAACAACAGTTGCCCAAGGAGACGCCGTCGAAGCCACGCCAGAGTCCCGAAAAGGAGCCCATAGGCCAGCAGCCCAGAACCGAGGATGACATCTTCCGAAGCACCATTACCACAACCGAAAAACGAACAACCCACAATCTTAACGAAGAATTCCTAACGAACGAACGAGATAATCAAAATCAACATCCGACGACTAACGAAAAGAAACCGAAAGAAGAACCCACATCGAAGCCCGAGAAGACCATAGAGAGTCCCGATGGTGGTTTCCTTTCCAAGGGAAACGATACGGAGTCCGAGCCCGAGGAGAACAAGGCGCCCACGTACCGCAAGAAGGGATTGACTCGTCGCGAGACTTTCGAGGATCGCTGTCGCAAAATCCTGGGCATGGAGGAAGATGGGGACACTCAGGGAAACTTCACACAGCGACCAGAAAATGACGATGATGATGATGATGAGGACGACAAGGAGAATATTACCCAGACCACAACCATCGAAACAATCGAAGTAAAGATCGAAGATTGTCCCGATGACGATGACGATGATCAGCCGCGTCGTGTGACTGAGACATTTGTGGTACGTACGCAGCCCAAAATAAAGGTGGATGAAGAGCTCATTGTGGATGTGACCGAGTCAGAGGAAGTGGAAGTTCTGACCAAGGAATTGGAGAGTCCTGAGCATCCCAAGAAGCAAGATAGTCCCAGTAGTCCGAAGAAGGGGCCAGATTCTACATATCCCAAAAAGGAAGAGACCGGCAAGCATCCCACGGAGAAGGAGCCTTCCAGATACCCCAAGGAACAAGAAACTCCTAGATATCCCACGGAAAAGGAAACCCCCAGATATCCCAAGGAACAGGAAACCCCAACATATCCCAAGGGAGAGGATTCGCCTAGATATCCCAAGGAACAAGAAACACCCAGATATCCCAAGGATCAGGAAACCCCTAGATATCCCAAGGAACAGGAAACCCCCAGATATCCCAAGGAACAAAAGAGTCCCAGCTACCCGAGGGATCAAAAAAGTCCAAGGTATCCCAAGGAGCCAGAACAGCCCACGTATCCCCAGGAACCTGAGCAGAAGAGTCCCAGGAATCCCAAGGAAGACGCTGAGACAATTAATGTCAATGAGGAAACCACTATTGTCATAACCAAGCAGCAGGCTGGCTCCAAGTCTCCCAGCCCATCCTGGTCACCATCTCCTGAACGCAAAGTTCCCAAGAAATCAACGTCTCCCTCACCCGTGGTGCCATTACCTTCTCTGTCGCCGTCCTTTGGCAGGAGGACTCCAGCCAAGCCGGAGACGAGTTTCGTCACCGAAAAGATCATCGATTGTCAGGGTAAAACCGTTGTCGAAGAGATCAGTCAGAGGACGCGTTCACCAAGCCCAAGCCCAACCAAGAAGACTCCCGTGCCCACTCAAAAGGTGCCAGAAACTGAATCCGAACCAGAAAAGGAGTCGGAACCGGAGGTGAGGAAGAAAACCAGTGTGAGCAACATTACAAAAACCGAAACCGAGCGTCGGAACTCGCGTACGACAAAGGCAAAGCAGCCAGTGGCACCCAAGGAACCGCAAAGCAAGGTACCAGCTCCGAAGAGTCCTCGCAAGGATTCCCTAACTGGTCGCAAGCGGGACAATGTTGTGGAAGAGACACGCACAACGACAACCACCACCACCACAACCACCAGGCAGGGTCGGAAGCCCAGCGATGCCAACGGTGGTTCGCCACCATCCACCATCAAGGATCGTCTTCGTTCTTCGCCGCGCAAGCAGAAGATGTCACCCCAACCGACCCGAACTCCCACTCCGGCACAGTCTCGCACACCCGAGGACAATGTCGACGGTGATTCCACTTCGCCGGATGCCAGCCCATCGCGGGTGAGCAACGAACGCCGACGTTCGAGCAACATTTCCGTGCACACGGAGATTATCATCGATCACGCGGCTCCCAAGTCGCCGAGAACCGAAAGACGACCACAAAATCCAACTGCCACGACTCCCAGTCCTTTAAGGAAACTTCCGGTAACGGAGCGCAAGGAGTCGGCACCCGTTCCTCGGGTCACCCGACGCGATAAGACCGAAAAGGTGACTCGCTCCACCAGCGAGAATATCATCAAGGTAAGCGGTGGGACAAAGCCCCATCATCCCGAGATGAGTAGCCTGAAGCCCGGTGGGGAGAGGACTAGACCGAGCAAGTGCTGCACCACCAAGACGATCAATCTCAGCGAACAACGGATCCACACCAGTACCGATATCGAGGGCGTGATCATCGATATTCAGCAGGCGAAGAGCTCGCGGGAACCATCACCCGATCGCATTGTGCCCACTCCCGTCCCCGCCGAATTGGAGACGGGCAAGCCGCGTTACCCCGACGTCGTGCAGGAGCCAGATGATGAGCCTCGCCGCAAGCCACAGGTCACAAATATTCCCATCTTCGAGGAAGAGTCCCAGGCCTATGTGGGCTGTCAAATATCCGAGCTGCGCAACTCCAATGGCCTCGAGGTAGACATCCTGGACAATCCCACTGTGGAGGCGCCCAAGAGTCTGGATTACCCGGTAAACACACCCGATACGGACGAAAGCCTGTTGAGTGTCCACGAGAAGGTCTCGCGATTCACTCACTCCGCCGAGAAGGTGAAGCAGCCACGTGCTTCTGCTCCATTTAGCCGGGAGTTCGACACGCACGCCAAGATACCGGAGAACGACGACTGCCTGCTGAGCATCAATCAAAAGGTGGACAAGTTTCTGCGCACTGCCGAGAACGTTACCAGGCCCTCGTCACTCTCTCCCCGACCCGAGATCGAACGACCAAATCTCGAGGAGATCGACGAGGAGCTCCTGAAGGACGATTGCACTTTGAGCGTCTCGCAGAAGGTGAGCAAGTTTATCGATACAGCCGAGAAGCTGGCGCCCAGCGTGCCACAGAAATCGCCACGTCTGGTTGCCAATATTGAACGTCACATTTCGCGGCAGAGCGAGCCAGAGCGAGATCTGGATGAGGAGTCAGAACCAGAGCTAGAACGGGAGACAGATCAGGAGGATGGACAGACTAGCAGCCAGCTAGAGGAAGAGGAGGAAATCAGCAGAATGGTTACCAAAAAGGAGACCGTTAGGGAAGTTAGGCAGCAGGAGACTAGAGAGACGACAACGCGAAGGGACTCCAAGGGAGAACCTGAAAGGGGACCCAAGAAAGTGACACAAAAAGAACACCCAGTGAAGCCGAAGGAAGACACTCCTAAGGAGCCCAAATATCAGGCTAAGGTGCCCCACAAAGTGTCACAGTGGGAGCCCAAACAGCAACCTTCAAGGGTGGCTAAAGAGCAACCGGAAAAGGTTAGCCAAAGGGAGTCCAGGCCAGTCCCAATTAAGCTCAAGGATGAGCCGGAAAGGTTACCCAAAAGAGAGCCCAAGCTGGCGCAAAGAGAGCCCGAAAGGCTTACTAAAAAGATACCAGAGAGGGCGCCGCGTAAGGAATCCCTAAAGCAACCTGAGGAGGAGCCCGATTTCTCGCCCGAAGAAGAGGAATTCGGTGAAGAGCCTTTGCCCATGACCAAGACGCACACCACAGCCATCGAATTGAAGCGACAGAAGGATATCCTTAGTCGTCCTTCGGTCTTTAATCAACGTACACCGGAACGCAGGCCTGTCAGCTCGCCTTCACCCACCAAGATGAATGGAAACCGAGGGCGCCCTAGTCCTAGCACCAGTTTGATTACCGAAGAGAAGAGATCGTACAGAAATCAGGTGACCAATGTAAACAAGCCGGGACCTAGGAAGACCACTCCTTCAGTCACACCCTCTACTGCCCCGTCCCCGTCAAAGACCACCACCAGTTCCAAGCGCATGGAGCACATTACACAACAACAGTGGGTGGTCCAGGATGTGGATGTGGACGTGGAGGTAGTGGGTCCAGCACCACCCTCCCATACAAGCGAGAAGCCACAAAGGAGCAGCAAGTCCCCAACGCCGTCGTCACGATCGCCATCGCAATCTCCCTCCCGATCGCCCAGTAGACGCACCTCCAATAACTTGAACTCGACCAGCACCACCACGACCACCACCACCACTGAGCACCGTCACCCGCACCACCCGAGCACCACCAAGACAACTGGCCCCAAACCGACTCCGACTCCGACTCCGACTAACCCAACCCAAGCCGAACCCGATATCACACCCATTGAATCCGTTACAGAGAAAAGCACAACCATCGTTACCACCACGACGAGCAGCACCACTGGACGTAATGTGGCCAACCGCAGGAATGTGTTTGAGCCAGGAACACAAGAGCCCACTCCGGCGGAGTCCGAGCTACCCACTGGACGTCGTCCCTCGTACATGGATCACACGAAGAGCTCACTGGAGCACATTCGTCGCGATTCGCTGGAGATCAACAAGAGTCACTACTCGAGGAAGTCCTCCGTGGAGGATGATTCCCCAGTAGAGCCACGCAATCCCAACACGGCTGTGAAGTTTGATGTGCCCAGAAAGACGCCAACGCGAGTTGGCGATGAGCCAAGGAAGACATCCCTGAAGGGCAAAGACGATGACTCCTCCGACCTGGAGGTAGAGATCGAGGAGATCTTCGATCTGCAGCGACTGGAACAGCTGCTGGAGACAGTGGCCAGCTACGAGATGCGTCGCCGGATTCGCGCCCAGATGCGTCTGATACGCAAGAACATGATCAATGCGAGCAACACAACCAGTAGTACCACCATAACGACCACAACCACGAGCAGTCCGGGCAAGGGTTCGCCACTACCCAAAAAGCGCGAGCCGAGTCCTTTGGCCAGTCCGGAGTCCAAGACGTCCGGCGGTAACCTCAAGGAAGTGCGCACCACCACAAGTCGCCGGCAGCAACGGGTGGAGCAGGTGGACAGCACAACGTCTGCACCGGGCAAGACATCACCACATGGCAAGCCGCCAGTGAAGCCCAGGGAGAGGAGCGCCAGTCCGGCACAAAAGCGTCGCACCAGTCCGCCTGGAAAGCCATCCCCGGGAGGTGGCAGCACCAATACCAAGGTCACCACAACCACCACCACCACTACAACCTCCCGTGGGACGCCAATTAAGTCAACCCAAGGACCCATTTGGGCTGACCGCTCCAAGGTGTTGAAGGGTCATGCTCCAGTTCCCCAAACCAATGGTAGTACGCCACGGAAGGGATCCACTTCGAGCACCACTTCGAGCAGTGGCAAGGTCACTCGCACAATGACCAGTTCCAGCACCATCACCAGCTCCAGTAGTAGCACAAACAAGCGCAACAAGCCGCGTGAGGAGGACTCCATAACCTCCAGTTACGGCGTAGGACCCACCGACGAGAATGGACTGCCGCTCTTCGGGATTCGGGCGCTCAAGAAAAAGACAACGCCGCCGACCACGGCACTGGAGCCCTGTGAGACCAAGCAAGGTAATTACGCCATATCCTTGATGTATCCTTACGCCTTAACCCTAACACCTCCTTTGCTCCATATTCAGAAGTCACAGGCTATGTGATCGAGGAGCAGTTCTACTCGGATAACAAGTCACCGCCACGTCACGAGCGCAAGGAGCTGATCTACTCGAGCAATGCTGACGAGCTGGCCGCCATTAAGCAACAGCTTCAGAACGAGGACGAGGAGGATAACTCACCGCCAGAACTGGACTCCAGGGTGGTACGAGAATTCAAGAAGGTTGAGGCCCAGTCGCAATCGCTGCCCGAGGATGCCAGATATGTGCGTCGCGGATCGGTGAAGGAGCTCAGCGAGAAGTTCATACGCAAGGAGTCCTCCTCCTCCACGCACTCGGCCCACTCGACCACCGTCCAGTCGCTGGTGAGGAACGAAGATGAGACCGAGGAGGATAGCGAGTCCAATGAGGTGTGCAGCGTGATCGAGGCTCCACAGATGCGTCAGAACCAGAGCCATGTCACCAGCACCACACGGTCCAGCAACACACGATCCTTCCTCAACAGCAGTGCGGATCAGCGTCAGGTGACCAGCGTGGATGATGTCCTTGAGAGGATGCGCAATGCGGATAATGGTGAGCATCCCATTTCTCCCTCACTCTCTCTCTCTCTGTGCATTATTCTTTTCTAATATAATTAAATTATATTTAATTTATCAGTTGAAGAGCCTGGAGACAGCAGCGAGGATCGGGAGGCTCGAGCCTTGCTCAACAAATTCCTGGGGGCCAGTGTGATTATGCAGGGCGTGGAGAGCATGCTGCCACCCACGGCCACCGGTCAACGCCTGAACAGTCAAGGGGTGAGTCACAAAATCCAAAAATTGCAATTAAATTGGGGAAACATTTTTTAAATTACCTCAAGAAAATATCCCTAACTCTGTGGGTAAAGAAGACACGGCTTATTTTCAACAATAATGCTGCTAAATTTGTGAAAAAGTGCAGGCATCACACCTGTTGCAACTATTTTTGTTGTGGCAGCGAGTAAGCACAACCTAACCTTAATGGTGCGGCGCGCAAGCAAGTGCACGTGCTCGATTAACCGTTAACTGAGCGCGTGCTCTATGGCTCTCGTGATCTCCCGGTCTCTCTCTCTCTCTGTTGCTCCCTTAACTTTAAGCTGCCCCTCCTCCGCCTCCCTGCCCGCTCCCCACCGGCTAGCACTTGTGCCTGCAGCAGCTTTGCTTACATACATCCATATATTCATACATACATACATACATACATATGTGTGTGCCGTGTGCGTGATGTGATGCGATGCGCAATGCCTCGCTGGTCAGAAGAGCAGGAGGAGCAGCCACAACAGCAACAACTGCGGCGGCAGAGCACTATGGTCAAGATGAGCATTTTCTTGGGCAAAAATTAATAACTAGCTTAATCTAAGAGATATCCACTTGAAACTTAAGCAATCATAATTTTATAGTTATGTGAAGGTACTGAATGAATAGTATTCAGATTGGGCAACTACATATGGATGTATAAATGCATTAAAGCTCTCTTAGGACTGATTTATAAATTTGTTCACAATTCCTTTATAAACGAACTATAGGAAATCTATAGTTTTTATAGGAACCATCAAACAAAAGTGTTGTTTTTGCATGAAAGGTTGATTATCACAACTTTCTACGATCCAAAACAAATTCTTTGACATGTTATATTAGGTTAATGATTATATTCTATTGGTTTTATGGGATATTTATAAGTCTGCAAAGAGTATAAAGACCTTGTTTAGGCTTTTATTGTGTCAATTTCATACAAAAAGCTTATGAGCTTTTAATTCAAATTCCTAGAAAGGTGTTTAAACATGACAGCACACCTTAACATCAAATTACAAAAACCTCACAACAACTTTAGACATTTTGCCTTATAAAAGAAGTAGCTTAAGCTTCACTGATTTGAATTCAGTTCATAAGTTTAAGCGATTTGTAAAATTTTATGTTTAATTATTAAGAACTTTTACAATTGTGTTAATTTGAACACACTTGTACTATGCATTTTACCTTGGGTGAGGTCTATGAAAATTTCTGGACCGCAATGCACACTCTGTTTCCTAAAAAATCCTGGTGCTTGATTAGCTTTCAAAAATTTGATTTTAGCCAATAAAAGTCCTCCATTTGACCATAGTGCAGAGGCAGCGTACGCCTCAGCGGCGACTGCGGCAGCGGCATGGGGCAGCGCCAGCGCATCTCGGCATCTCGAGATCGAAATTGTCAGTACAAACTCAGAGGCGGCATCGATCACTTGTGCGAAGAAGAACCGAAGAATAACGGGGCAAAAAGTGGCTGGCAAAAGGCTAACAAAAAAAAAAATAAATATAAAAGAAATAGATGAGAAGGCTTGTGTTCGAAAAAAAAGCAAAGAAAATAGAAGAAGAAGCATAACAAAAGACAAGTTTTGGTTCCACAACGAAGAAGAAGAAAAAGAACCATAAACGTAATTTTTTTCCTGTGCGGCAGAGTTCTGTTATTATTAATAGTTACAGTTGTTGTTGTTGTTACATGGTGAACAAACGCGAGTGTCCATATTTGGTCTAACGGCAGCGCAACGGCGGAACATTGCGGCAAATCCGGAGAGCAAAGAGAGTGAGTGAAGAACACACACAACGGGAATGTGCTGAGAGAGAGAGAGAGAGCGCGGGAGGATCATAGGGACTAGGGAGACAAAAGTGGGAGAGATAGAGGAAAAAGCTCTGTAGAGAGAGAGGGGAGCGGGGGCGTCGACAAAATACTTTTGTCAATTATTTTTAGTGCGCATAATTCGCTGGCAAGAAGAATTCCTGTCACGACACCTCAAAATGCACCTGAAAGGCGACGACACACCACAGGCTACCTAGCTAGCTCTCGATATATAAATATATACATACATATATACATATATATATATACACACAGCCATGTACATGTGTATATACAGATACATATAGCTATTTATACATGTATACGAGATACAGACACGCCATAGAGCAAATAAATAAATAAATACATTTAAAAACAGAGCAAAGAGCAGAAGGAGGAGAAGGAGGAGTTGGAGGAGACGGAGGAGGATGGATGGATGGATGCATGAATGGGAGAGCGAGCGGCGGGAAAAGTGTACGGAAAATTTCGACGAAAATAGCTCCAAACGACGGGCACTATTTTTACGGACTATTATACGGGAGACTATGTTGGAGCATTTTTTTTTTTTTTAATTTTTTTTTTTTTGGGCAATACACATTCAGACTAAGGAGGGGTAGGTGGGTGTATGGGGGTGCTGCATATGCAGCGGCCAGACTCTGGCATCCAATGATCCCGTTTCCTTCAGTTGCGTGAACCAAATACCAATTCCCACAGATATGTATATGTATCTGCTACCCAGTGCTACGAATTCTCCCAGAAATAAGTACTTGAATATATATTTAAGTTGAGGTAAAAGAAGGCACACAGGAGGAGCATCAGAGGTGATTAAAACAAGGTGGTTCCTTGGTAGAATTGAATTAGTTGTAAAGTTTGTTCTTAAGAAGAATTCTCTTCTGTGAGGCAGCTCAAAAGATTCTATTGGTTTTTATGACTCTTTTTTATTACTATCTCACTCATCTTTTCTTAGTTTCTATACTCACTATACTATACTATAATCACTACCCTTTTATTGTCTATGATTATCTTTATTATGTTATTTTGTATTTAGAAAGAAACACTTTTGTTAATTTCTTTGTTATTAAAATAATTTATCTGGGTAAATACATATATACTTTATGTAGAAAATGTCCTATTTTAAAAGATTTATATTTAACTTCAAAGAATTTGGTAGATTTGCAAATAGCATTTGTTTAGGTACCAAAATAAATGGTATTAAAGGGGTTCGAATTTAGAATAATCCTAGGAAAGGATAGTCATTTTGAGAGGCCTAGAGTGATTCCTTAGAGAACAGTTGAAGCTATCTTGGAAGATTTGAAAGAAATCTTTTAAGAGTGAAGATTTCAGAGTAGTAGATTTCAAAGAAATGTTCAAAATCGATCTTAAAAGATTTGCAGAAGCCTTTAAATTTGTAGATCAGTTAAGAATCTATTCTGGAAGGGGCTTGGAATAAGATTAATATAATAAAGAGAGGCTACTGCAGAACCCATTCTTAGAAGATTTCGATTAATCCTTAAGCGGTGATCTGTAAAACCGTTGCATTTCGTAGATAAAGGCTTTTTTAGCTTTCACTTGGTTAGATACATTAATGAATGAATATTCCTTATGATTAATCATAAAGCCTTTGTAGCCCACAAGGTTCACCTGGCATTTGGAGCGTACATATGTTTATCCAGCTTCACTTGAGAACGTCCACTCCCTGGCGCAAAACTCCGTGTCCAAGTGCAACTCCATGGATCCCCGATTCCCAGCCCAATCGAACTGGAACGTGGAGTGAAGTGCCGTTTGCCGTTTGCCGTTTGCCATTTTCAGGTGTGTTTGCCACTGCCCCCTTGGTACTTGGTTGAGCGTAACATGCAGAGTGCGGCTGCAGCGGTGGATCCTAAAAAACCCCGTCCATCTCCTTGCAGCTCCCAGCTCCCCCTCGCCACTCCGTATTCGGTGATTAAGCATCGCCCCGGTGATGCCGTCACTGCAAGTGCTTCGAGTTGGAAAGCCGGTTTCCACTATGCCCACTTCACACTGAGCTGGAGAGCATAGATATCCAGCAATAGAAGGGAGAATACTACGAATAATATTGACTCGAAAGCCTTAGAGTTTAGATTCGTAGATCTTGAAAAGGAAGACTTATAATTCATTTAGTATAAAAACTTTAAGCGAAACGTTTTCGAAAACCCTAAATAGATCTTCCATCCATTACTTTGGATATACTTTTGCTTATTTTGAACATAAATAATGCTTAGAAAATACGAAAAGTTCCGGAAATCTGCGGGATAATAACTTAAGCCCTGACAGAACCAAAAACAGCTGACAAGAAATAAAGTTAAGCCAACACAAGTGTTGCCAAGAACGTTGCAGTGCAAGCTGCATGTTCCCCAGATATACAGATATATATTTGTATAATATATATATATAACATATATATACCATATATCGGGCATTGTCATACGGCCACAACAACTGCGACTCCCAGAGAGCTCCAATCATTTTTTTTCTTCCTGCTTTTGGTCGTCTTTTTTCTGCCGTTTCATAATCGCTGTGCGTGTGTGCCGCCTTTGTCTTCTTTTTTTGTTGTCTTTTTGTCTCGCATTTTGCATGTCAAATAATTTCTCAGTTTTTGCCCGGGCTAAAAATACAAATAATAACAATAATAATAACAACACAACGAGAGGCACAGCGACAGCGACAACAGCAAAATCGAAAACCGAAAGAAAGTCAATTTGGAAATGAACCAATCATTTTTCTTTCTCATGGAAAATTGGTATAGATGGTATAGATGCTTTCTTTTCTTTTTTTTTTCTTAAGCAAAAGGGGAGGTCAAAAGTGGTCTAAATTGGGGGGATTATCTATCTCTGGAATTTGTGTGAAAAAAAAAGATAAATATATGTATGAGTAGAAATTACTTTGTTTTTATTCTTTTGGTTAAATAAATACCATTTACTTGTATTATTATTTAAATATAAATTAAAATAAATAGATCAACATATGAGTTTATTATTATTTAAATATACATTAAAATAAATAGATCAACATATGAGTATTATTTTTTTTTTGTCAATCTTTTAAATATAAAGGAATTTCTATTTTCTAAAAGTTGCAATATTTTTGACTGTTGGTTTCTTTACATTTTTGTATGTTTTGTTTTTGAAACTCCGATTATTATACCCTTGCAGAGGGTATTATCAATTTGCCATGATGTTTGCAACGCAGTGAAGGAGTCATCTCCGAC
>JAEIIU010044776.1:0-75881 GCA_018874675.1 Drosophila baimaii | reverse complement strand
AGTTAATTATCTGCAAGGGTATATAAACTTCGGCTACGCCCGAAGTTAGCTTTTCTTTCTTGTTATTTATAGATTTAATTATTTAGGTTAAATTAAACTAAACCTAGATGGGCACCCGGTGGCTTCTTCAGCTCCCTTGGCTCTTGCCGTTATGTTTTTTTGGGAGGCTCCAAAAACAATGCCACTGAAATTTGGGGTCAGAAGAGCGGATTCTCGAGAATATAAAAAAAAATGTATGGAAGGCACGACGCTCATAAAGATCATTTGCTGGATCAGTAATGGTAGTGGTTGCTCTTTTTTTGTCTGGCACTTTTCGTTATATATCATGCCCAACGCTGACTCAAATACCAAAAAAAAAAATACCCTTCCTAACTGGAAAAGTCCATGTACCCCTTTAAAAGCATAAACATAAATAAGTATCTGTCCAAATTGTGCGGCAGACAATTATTTCGCCTGTACATTTGGTATTCTATGGATATATTTATGGCTGCTACTGCACACTTTTCCTTTCTCATCCGCATTTTTATTTATTTTTGGCGCTGGCGGGCACAAATTTGTTGTTTTTTTGTTTTTTTTTTGTTTTATCGCGATGAGTGAGTGCATTTTGTGGTATTTTCTATTGCCATTATGTGTGGCGGCGCCCGCCTTTCTGCATTCCTCGAATATTATTTCCAGTCTAGAATCCGGCATCACTTGCCATTTCATATCTGTATATCCAAATGAGCCATAATGTTCTGCCATGGCAAAACGAAACTAATTTGGAGAAAACGAAATAGCCAAGCTGAGGCGAAATGACAAACGAAATTCAATTAAGTTTTATAGAAACAGTCGGCGGGGGGAAAAAACAAACCAATTTGAGTGCATAAAATTAATGGCAACAACACACACACACCAAGAGCCAGAGCGATAAAAGTGGCCAAAACCCGTTTAGAATTCAAGATCGTATAATTTATTCATGGATTCATCATTGGAGATGCATTGTTCGAACACAAACTTTTACTTTTCATCATTGTTTTGGGTGCCCATTGTGAGTGCTCATCTTCTCCGGAGAGACCGGAGGGCCCTCCCCTCGAAGAGATCTCCCCCTGCAATTAATCTTCGCTTCCAATTAGATAACCCTATATAGGGCCCCATTGGCCATGTGTGGGCAGTGAAAGTTAACATGGCTCGTTCTAAGCCACAAAACACGACTAATGCGGAATTTGCATAAACAACGCATCTCGCAAGGGCCGAGTGCAGTGTGTGGTTCGTGGGCAGCTGCTGGAGTTGGCTTGAGGGCTCGATCTTGGCTGTAACTGCGTAGAAATCAGATCAAGCCACGTTTTTTATTTACCTTTTTTTTTTGGGCGATCGATGATGGTGATAGGGCTGCCCTCTCGGTTTCTCTGAACAGCTAAAGCGATTTTATTTCCAAGATGGGATCGGAAATGGTAAAGTGCATAGCGTTTCAGGCGAAATCATTTCCGTTTTTGTGTGTTTTTTAAAAAGTGAAACTGATTTTGAACTAAGTATTTATTATGAAAGAAAGAAATATGTAAGACTTGTTTATTTTAAATCTATAAACATAAATTTCTTAGCCTTTTCTTATTTATAGATACTCCTTTCCATACTTTGTTGTATTCTTTTGAATGCTTATTTTTAGGTTAAAGATTCACTATAAAATAGTGCATTTTTAATTCTCTCACTAAAAGAGGTAATAAATAATTTCTTTCCATAATAATATCATACTACCTTATAGTTTTTTATCAATATAAATACATTTTTCCGGAAGAAGACCCTGGTAACTATTAATAATTTAAGCAACAAATTACCCACACATCGAGAAACCAACAAGCATGCCATTACAACACTCCAAATTAGCGTTATTAGAATGTTTTATGGAATTTAATATCATGTTTTGGTATCCCGCGGCAGCCCCACTCCTGCAAAATATCCTTGGGCAACGTCGTAACTCAGTTATTTCGACGTTATTTAATTGCAGACTTCGCTGCAGGCGAGTTTTACTTTGACACACAAAAATGTGTGACCTCCTCCTCCTCCTCCTGCGAGCCGGGCTCCCTTTGGCTTTTCCTGCTCCATTCGCCGGGGCCATTTCCATGCAAATCAGCTGGGAACACGCACACACATCCTCGACGGGGGGCAGGAGGAGATGGCCCCAAAGCCGTATACTTATAATGGGACACCGGCTTTCAATACGCCGCATGATATGCGATATGGATATGCAAATTCAAAAGGGGTTAAGGCGGCGACAGCGGCGGGCTCGGGGATCACGAAGGATACGCGAGAGCCTAGCCCAATGTGGAAATTCCTTTTCCACGGGCTTGGCAGCGAGGAACGTGACAAAATGAAGTCTGTTTTCTTTTTTTTTTTTTGGTATTCAGGCCTTACGTAACCGGGTCTTTAGTCCTGAGCCATTGTATTGCCCGGCGGATAATCAAGATTAACGCCCGGCTTTTGTCCTTATCAGTCGGTACCAATGAGCTGGGAAAGGACCAGGACTCGCCACGGCTGGCAAGGACTTTGGTAGCCCGAGTTCATGCACGCTTTTTGGGTCATTGACCGTCTAATGTGTTGATTGATTTTAATGAGCAGGGAGAGCCCTTTTTTTACAGAGATATTAAAATCTGTAGCATCTTGTGGGAATTATTTTACTATTTAATAAGTTTATTTTGAAGTTTTCCCGGAATTAATAAGACTGATTCTTCTGAAATTGATTAAGATCACTGCTATTTGACATTAAAACCCATTAAAAGTCGTAAAAGATCTTGAAAGATCATTTATATTAACAAATATTATTTAAACATCCACCGGAAAGTTGATCACAGCTGTTGATATTGTCTTCGAAGGTGTTTATTTTGTCTGGTGGTACCCAAGATTTATCTCTTGTGCGTTGTTTTTTTTTTTTTTTTTTGGGAACATGAACTTGACGAGTTCATAAATAGCATACAGAACTTTGGGGAGCCACAGATGCCCCACACATGTGGCCCCCAACCTTGGAGCTCACTCGATGCTCGATTGCATCACTCCACTCGGAAATACAATTAACTCAATGTGCTTATTCTCTGCTTCCTTTCAGACCACCAACCAGAGAGAGGCGTTCGAACAATGTAACGACAATTTAAACGATCCAAAAAACAACACAATCGAACTGCCCAAAAAAAAAACTGAAAATAGAGTTTAGAGACCACAGAGGAAACCACTTCAGCGAAATCAGGTGAGTTGGGCAACCATACGAAATGGCTTCCTTGGGTATTGGTAATATTTATCCAAGAAATAGCGAGTAATAATCATAATTTTGGCTTTGATCTTGCTTGGATTCTTCGCATGGTTATTTCCTAAATATTTTCTGGCGTCTGGGGAAACTTGGGGTAATTCTCTGGTTAAAGTGTGCTCTTAAATTAGAAAATTAGGCCACCCCGGAGGAGCAATTGCCAGACTTTTTTATGGCCTTGCTCAAGACTTAGGCCGGAGAAGATATTTGGTGTGGAAATTTATGTTTATGCCAGGAAGGAACCCTTCAGATGTCACACGTGCAGCATTAAAATGTAAAATGTACGAATATACGGAGATATATACTCACTACATATAGACCCTTGTGTGTATGATAATATATATTTTTCGCACCTGGGCGAAGTCTCTCCCTCTCTCTGTCGCTGTTTGTTATGGTAATGTGAGCTTCGTTTTGGGGTTTTATTCTGATTACAATAACATTTTTGCCTTCATTGTTTGAAGGCCTTCGACGCAGATCGACCTTGAGGCGTCTGCGTGTAATTCAAACCGTATAAATCGGACTGATTAACCCATATTCAGAAACTATTCAGAGCTAACCTTGCGGCGTCCTCAGCTTTTTGTGTTGATGCCTCAATTTATTGGCCAAACCCATAAACTTGGCCTTTGCTCGGTTGGCCAGGCGCCTTTCTTTGCTAATTTCAAGAAAAGCTAGGTGGAAATGGCCGAACATGTGCGGAAAATTTCCAAGAACTTGGCAGCTCTCCAGCAGAAGGCACCAGGATTCTGCTGCTGTTGAAGAGTGAGAGAGGAAGGAAGGAAGGAAGTCGGTCGGCTCCTTTTTGCCTTATTTGGTTATTCGGTGACGGACTCCTGACAATTTCGTTGACTAGGTCAGGCTCTCTCACGCTCCTCATCCATATATCCTGTTGGATTCACTTTTGGTTTCTGTCGCCGGAAATGCGATTGCGCACAGAGAGAGAGAGATATGGAGAGAGAGAGAGTGTGTGGTAGGTCCTGGCAACATTTTTAGATGGCAACATTTTTATTGCCTTTGCTTTCATTCAAGTTTTTTGGCCATAAATTCCATTGATGGCAGGAGTGCTTACACACTTGCCTTATATCTATGATGTAATTTGGGAAACTGGACTCCTATCACATGGTTGGGTGTTAAGGATTTCATTAAAAACTAGTTAATAACGACTTGGGGTCTAGTAACCTGAATTGAAACGTAAAGCAAGTCACTAAGGCACACACTAATGCTTGGCAAGCATCAAATCAAAAGCTTAATTAACATTTTCTTGTTTGATATGCAAACAAGACTTTCATTTCCATGTTAAAAAATTCATTACCATTTTATTCATATTTCATTTGATTTAATTACCGTTTTGTTAACAGGAAATTTAGTGTAAATTTCCGTAATTCAGTAAAAAAAAAAGGTTTCTGTAAAGAAAACTATTGTCTATAATTGGTTAATTGGAAAGATTTAATATTTATTGTTAGTTTTATTAAAAGTTGTTTAAATTATTGTAAGAAATTTAAATTTATTTAATGGTATTGTACAGGAAATATATTTTAAAAATCTATATTTTTCCCAAGCTAATTGTTTTGCCTTTAAAAGTAATAAATCTATGTAAAGTACCCACTATAAAGTAGCTGGTCTTCTTAAGAAAAAATGTGTTGCATACCTAAAAGGGGCTAAGGCCTTGATAGCATTTTATTTATTTGATTAAATTAAAAAATTGTTAAGCAAACTAGTTTCTTAGTACTTTCCTCGCTTCTTTTCTAAATATATATATATATATATATATCTTACATATATATTCTCTGCAACATAAATCCAGTGACTTTCAAACCCAAGGAGCAATGATGCTGTGAAAAACAGTGAGAGAGATTCCTGCAGAGAGAGCCATTTCGCAGTTGCGCTCCTTGACCTTGGGCACGAACTCGGCCCCCCCATACTCACAACATGAAATATATGAATTTTCCACGCTTTTGCTGTTGCTTTTTTTTTTTGTTGTTGTCCCCGAGACACATCTGGCGAACTCCGGCGCTACGAAATCCGTACGGGGATTCGGACTCAGTCGCTCACTTCGCCAGCAGCCACAAGTTGTGGCAACGCGGACGGAAAATAACAAACCTCAAAGCCAAACTGAACAGAGTGAACCGAAAAAAAAGAGATTTCAAAAGTTAGTGTTAATGTTTCACGAGGAGCGAAGATCCCCCACCGATCTGAGTTCGGATCAGCAGTATGTAATCCGATTAAAGCGACGCAAAAACAGGCAATAAATCAACAACGGAATCAGAATATCTGAGTCAGCAATCGCTGTGTCATCGCCAGCGGCGGCACCATTATCATCAGCATCACATCATCGTTCTGGAACCGTTCTTATCACACTTTTCGCTGACCCCTCCCAGCCATAGATTCCCATCGATTTCCATCTATCATACATACACAGATTGATTGATAAGGAGGTGTGGGCACGGGGGGAAGGGGACACACTTTCGGGTTCAAAGTTCGCATTTGTCAAATGGAGCGAAAACGGGGACTGTATAAACAAGGAGGAAGGCCCGTGGCTCAAGAGCCCAATCAAATAGAATGGGATGCGATTAAATAGGCCCCAGAATATATACAATGGAATGAGAGCCTTTGCTCCAAAGCGATTATATTGAATTTCAAATTGATGAGTTAATATTAAGCAATGGGAGGAGGGAAAATAAACCAAAGAGGGATTGTTAGTTTTCAATTTTCAAGTAAAAATTCCATAAATAAAGACGTTTCTGTGATTGCTTATACATAATAATATTTATTGGTAAGAAAATAGCTTCCCTAGAAATCTTAGATCTTTAAATGTAAGTTCCCTAGAGCTTTCCCTACTTTTCCCTTACGTTTACTATAACTTCTTTAATTTAATTAGCATTTTCCCTTAAGGTATTCCCAGTAGTTGCCTCCCTTAACAGCTTCTTTATCTCTCTGCATGTCTGTGTCTAATAAATTAGAACTATGTACTTCCCCAGACTCCTATGAGGTATATCTTGAGATATATGTGCAGTACATGTGTAGCTCTTATTTGCCAATATATTTCCTTATCAGAGTCACGCCCACTTGGGTCAGACTTGTCCCTAGCATTTTCCCCTTGCAAATGGATGAAGCCAGCAAATTGTGGACACTGCATTTCACATCAACAAATGTTATCTGAACTATTTATGTGTGTATATATTCCTCTAGCTCATCAGTTTTGTGTGTGTGCTTACCCAACATACTATATGTGTTTGTATACACACGAAGATACATACCCATAAATAAGCAAATATTTCATTTTCCCAAAGTTTTCAATTAAGATCCCCCTGATCAATAAAAGAGCTGGATGAAAATCCAAGAGATAAATAAGAAAATGAAAGTGTGGCAAATTTGTTGAAACAAAAAAAAAAAACGAAATTTGCATGCATCCCCGATTCGAATTTTATTTCCACTTCAACTCGAGTGTTTTAAATGCACTTTAAATTGTGTTTTAAGCATTTTCCGCACACTGACATGACCTTCAGGGGGGAACCAAAGTTGGATATTGTATATTTTTGGCTCAAAGTCGAAGCCTGGTCATTGAAATTAATGACAAAAAATAAACTGTGAAGTGAGGTAACTTAACGGCGATTTTGCATCGTGTAATGTCCGATGAGCATGCACTTTTGTTTGCTTTTCTTTCTCGAGCTGTGTGTGCGAGCTTTCCGGTCAGGGGCACTACTTTCCTTTTCAATTTGTCCAGCTCTCTGGCTTGGCTCTTTAGCTTGGCCATTATGCCACTTGGCCGTTTTGCAATGACGCCTGACGACGACGACGCCCGCCGCTGAGTTGCCATTGGGAATGGGAATAAAAATAGTGCTGAAGTGTCGGTAACAAGTGGCTAAGCACTGAGAGAAAAATGTGCAATAAAAAGAGGTAGGAATTTAGGTTTATTCTATTTAATAATTATTAAAATAAATTGTATTCTTTAAGATCAAAATAGTACAGGTTAACATCCTTTTTATGGAATAGAACATTTGGTTAGAGAGGTACTATTTGGAGAGGAAAAGTTCGATATGGATATAACGACACAAATATCGAGCAAAATATCGTATCGAAAATATGTTAAATGTTGATTTATATTAAATATCATAATATAAATAAATAACCTGCAAAAATATTAGATTTTAAGAGAGCGTAACTCCCTTTTTAAGGAATTACAATATACATATATTTTTTCAAATAGCGATACATACCCATATTTTTTACCTCTCTATTTGAGGTTTATAAATATAAGTAATTTGTAGTTTTTGTTTATTTTAAATTAAAATATTTTAGTACAATTTTCTCACCATGTACGACGGCCTTAGGTACATCCGAGAATTTCGCAGTTTGCTGCGAGGTTGAGCTTCAGTTTGAGCTTGAGTTTCGAGTTAGAGCTTCAAGCTAAAGCCCATGGGGCAGTTAGCCAGTTTCCTGGCCCATTGTCTGGCTGGCTGGCTGGCTGGCTGGCTGAGCCTCTTGGTAATTAAGTTGGCAAATTTGTGTAATGAGCAAGTGCAATTATCCAGGGGGCTCCGTGTTTGGGCCTATGCAAATGCCACACACATAATTATAGTTTGTGGCCACTGCCTCATCCTCTTGAGTTGCTTATGTTTTGGCTTTGGCTTTGGCTGTGGCTTTGTTTTTCTTTTGGGTTTCGTTTTCATTTCCATCCACATTTTCCCTGTAGTGTGTGTTTGCCCACTTTGCCAAGTCAGCTGTGCAGAGTGTGTGCTCGTCTGCGAAATGCAAATGAAAGTCAAAGTTAATTTGTTAGATTTTCGCGAGCTGCGAGATGCGAGGCAGAAACTGCGTGACGTGACGACGCGGCCAGGTGCCAGACCACGTCTCAGTTTTCCGTCTGCCACGAGTCTTCCCTTCGCTCCCCTCGTCCTCTCCTCTAGTCGCGTTTCGCTGGAAAATCAGTGGAAAATCGTAGGAAAATCTCTCAACCGAGCTGAGGTTTCAGCCCCGCCGCCCGCTTGTCTGCCTCGCTAAGTGCGGCATACTTTCGGGCTGTTAATCAATTACTGCTGCGGAAATTTAATGTGTTTTTAATGGCAGATTTACTTGGGATTAAGTGGGAATAGTGGTGATTAATAAAGGTGTATATATATCTATATATGTAGGTATATATTTGAACAATTAATAGGAAAAATATTCCATTGAAAGGAAACTTCTATTTTGTAAAGAAACTTCGATTTGTATCTCGTAAAGAACTTATTTCTTTTGAAATGTATTGATTAATTGCTTAGAAAATCTGTTAAATGTTAAGGGAATAACCCAAAAAAAAACCTTAATTCTTTAGCAGCTTGTAATTTAATTTGTAAATAATGAAAAACTATTAAATATGAGATATTTTACACCATAAAGTAGCTCATTTTTAAAGCAATTAAACTATATTACAAAATTTGTCGTTCTTTGGCTTCATATTGTATTTAAAATTGTATTTAAATTTGTATTTAAAATTTTATTAAAATTTAAAAGTAAAATTTTATTTAAAATTGCATAAGCTGTACTTAAAATGGAGTTCATAATTATATTTAAAATTGTGCTTAAAATTGCATTCTAAATTGTATTACAAATAAGATAGATTTTTGTTTGTATTACTAGAGCTTATAGATTAAATGAAGAGTTATTTATATAAAAATAAACACTTATTGAATACTTATTATATTTACATATTTTCAAGCCATAAAAAAGTTAAAGATCCAAGCACTTTAATTTTAAAAACACACAATATTTTGCCTGCCAAAACTGAACTGCTTATTAATCAGATCTGTCCCCAAGTTGACTCATAAATTATAGTAGTTTGCCGACTAATAATTCCCCCCCAATCCCCAATCCCCAATCCCCAATCCCAAGTCCAGCTCAATTGGCAGCTTCAATGAATTTTGCCTTGGCATTCCCCCAAGTTCAATGCCAAATCGCTATTAGTGGGTAGTGGTTCTCCTCCCGATACCCGATCCCGACCCCTATCCCAACCAGATGTGCCCCCCCCGAGTGGCTTTCATTCCGTTTAATTAACCAAACGCCAAAACGAAATGAACATTTGCTCCGCTGCTCATTTGTCTGCTTCAATCAGCGGCATCGCCATCATCGCCTCGTCATCGTCATCATCATCATTCATCAACAGCACCAGCTCCTCATGATTCCATCAGCGCTGCTGCGCTGCTGCACTGCACCCACGACGAGTGTCGGCACGAATCCGCCACTGCAGTTTCCATTTCAATGCGCAAAAAACGCTTAAACTGCAATTTGCGCTAGTTGTTCGAGGGGGGGAAAAGAGTGCAAAAGGGGGCCTGGGGGATGGGGCTGCTCTCCCCACTAATTAGCACATCAAATTCTGCGAGAGCACACGAAACACACACAGAGTACACAGCACGTGTGTATGTGGCTTGTTTACCCTAAAAGGGGTCAAATGTCAGCTTGGCGCGTTATTTGGACAGCCCCACTAACTGGGTTAACTCACCAGCTCACTGGCTCACCTGCTCACCAGACCGACTCTGTGGAGCGTTAATCCCTCGTCCACCAAATGCACTAATTACTCGCGGATGTATGTACATATATATACTTGCTTAATTTGGTAAAATGCCTAAAAATATGCTGTGAAAAAGTGAGGGGAAATAAGTGCGAGCAAGGGGAGTTTGAAGAGGTTTTAAGAGCAAAGGCTTTATTTCCCAAGAATAATACTTATTTAATAACGTATTATTATTTAAATTAACCTTGTCATTGATATATAAAATTATATAAATCATTGCCTGCTAATTTAAGGGTAAATCAGTGGCAAATATACAAAATCTAATGTTACCCCTAACTTTAGCTACTAAAACAAATAGGTTGAATGCTTTAAAATGCTTTATTAAGTTTAATAAAGAGAATAATACAAGAATATAAGCTTAAAACGTCAAAAATATATTGTTATACTATTTATATATATTATACTATATTTATATATATTATATTTAGCTGGCTCGAGGTCTTGGCGCTTTTTTAATCGTTTGATATTATCAAAAAGGTTGCACAGTTTTATAATATAATTATTTATTATTAATATTCAAAGTATAATCTAATAATGTATGTATACTCTAATTTAAAATGTATATATACATTTTTAAAAATTGATAGGCATTTATTAGTCAGTATGTAAAGGGAAAACCTTTTAAAATAAATCTTGATCTAGGCTACCTCTACGAATTTTAAAATGTAATTACTAAATTTAAATTAAAAGCATGGCCCAAGTTTTTTTTATAGTAACAACAACTTAATTAGTTTCAGTTAGAGTGCAAATATATAAAATAAAATCGTTATTATTATTTCTAAATCTTTTATTTCAGTTTAATAATAAGTTTTTAAAATAGAACAATTTTTGTATTTTAATGATTTTAAATATTTCTTCAATTTCACTTCCTCTAAGATAACAAGAAATCCCTTTAAACTCTTACAATTTTATTGTAAAATTGTATTTCCACATTATGTAAATCATACTTATACTCCAAGATCCTCTTCCTTGGCCACACACCAGACACAGCTGATGTAAGATAAATCACACAACGTCTGTGAGTGTTCGGCATCCCCGAACTTGGCATGAATCATCCGTTCGAGAGCCCATTACTCACGACCCATTCGTTGTCTGGCGCCAAAACAAAGCCCGAAGCCAAATGCAAATCCAAATCCAAATCCAAGACAGACCAAGAGCCAATGGCTGCCTTAACGACTGCAGGTTACAGAGTTCAGCTAGAGGCGAATTCCTAGTTGAAAATAGCTTTCCTTGAAATGCCTTTGGCCCAGCAGACGCAATGCAATCCGATTCGATTCGATTGAAGTGATTCTGGGGAACTCACAGCACAAATGGAAGATGCATTCTGCTCTGGCCAGGCCATGACATTTATTTATTGGCGGTGGCACCCCCTTTGGGGTGATCAAGTGGGTTGAGTGAACCGACAAGATGCCGATGATCTGCTGATGGGTTGGTTCAAAGAATCATGTTTGTTTGCCATTTAAATATTTGTGATTCATGATAAAATCTAGTCGGTGTGACAAATAGATTTATTTTTGAAAAGATTAATAGTATTTGAAGGCTAAGAGTATGGAATATAAAGATAACATAATAAATCACAAAAGAAAAGGCATCAGGTGCAGGCTGTAGGATATTATTTGCCAACTTGATTGATGTTTTTAAAGGAATTTGCTTATTGGAAGGTGTTTTTTAATTAAATTGTGTTAAGCTACTTTATTTTGTCCTCCTGGAACGTTGAAATTTAAAAAGATTAAGATACATTTCTAGAGAATATATTAAAATAAATTGGTTAATGTTTGATATCAAAGATTGGTTGGTGTTTGTGTCCTATATTTAATACGATTAACTTTTGCACTAAATTCTGTTTTATAGCTTATGTTGATAGTTGTTGAATTAAATTACAATAAGTATTGCTTTATCAACATTTATCTGTATTTCTTTCTATGAAGTATCTAAGGTATTTATTACTTAATTAATTAAAAAGTAAATGCAGTAAGTAGGGCACCCCTTTTAAAAGGATATATTCACAGAAGAACTTATTAAATTGTAGCCATAAGGGACACTCTTTTAAAAGGAAATATTCCCCAAAGAACTAATTGAATTTAACACCTCAACCTAGGGACTTTCCACTGCAATTTCCTGTCAGCTTTGGCTTGGCTTTTATCGCCCATGCAATATGACAATATGACATTTAATTTCCCGCAGAACACCGCCGTAATGGCGGTCCATTAGCGAGGTGTCACCGCCAGTGAGTGATGGGGTGAGTCAGGGGTCACATAGCCGGGAGTGTTCTCCGAGGAAGCCATCGCGGAAGAAGAGTCCAGTGGTAGGAGTGGGAGCCACGAGCCACTTGCCACTTGCCACTTGCCACTGCACCAATGCCACATATTTACCAAAGGCAATTACAAATAGTTTTCCCTTTGTGTTTTCTTCCAGCATGTCTTCCGGCCTGATGTCGTGTGTGAGGGAAAACTCGCCGCCGCTGGAACCCGAGCTGGATGCCAGTGGATGCCAGGGGCCATTGTCGTTGCCCTCGGAGGGCGGAAGGTCGCATGGCGGTGCCGTCACCTCCACGCCCATCTCCAGTCCAGGAAACGATGCCCACCCCCAGTCCCCCAATGCCGGTGAGTTGCCTAATTGCTATCATAATGCCAAACAAACAAATAAATAAACAAACAAAGAAACACACACATCCCGTATTCCATATCCCTGCCAAGGAATTTCCTGTTAGCCAGAAATATTAAATCATTCGAGAGCGTGGAATGCTGGATTATGAAATTGCCTGGGACCCTGGCCTCCCCAGTTCTCTCCCCAGGCAATAGCTTTCAATGTGGCACAAGCCTTCTGCCTCATGTGTCTGCCTCATCAAACGCCAAAATCCCGCAGGACATTTACATGGGCGGGGCGAAAGGTTCGCTGATTGCCAAAGGCTGGGGAATCGGGCGATTCGGGGATTCGAAGGGGATTTGATTGCCTGCCCCAAGGTTGACTGCAGCAATTCTCGCCCTTTTGGCAGGGGTTAACCTTGGGCTTATGGATGCTTTATGGGATATGAAGAGCCGAAGGTTACTCTTGGGAGAGGAAGAAAATACTCGCAACCAGTTGGGGTATAAAGAGTTAAGCTAAGGATTTTTGCAGGAAAAATATGCATAAAGATTTTGGGGGAATGTATATATTCTATTGGAAATACCTTCAATGTTTGAGAAGGCCTTTTCAAAAGGTTTGATTTATAAAGAAGTCCTTAGGTACCCCTTTTAGTATAAAACCAAGCTTTATCAGTGCCAAAATGTACATAAATCTAAAAGGAAATTAGAAAGAAAACAGATTTATATATTAAAAGTACAATGAACCCCCACACAGCCTTGACTAAATGCAGATTCGATTGCATCACTCTCCGGAGTAAGGCCATCATCGATCATATGGAACGAGATAGGGCGCTCTTCCTTGGAGAAACACTAAGTGCTTCAGCTTTGTTTGCAGAGCTTGCAGAGCTGTGAACCCGCTGGATGATGTGGATACTGAGGAAAGTGAGCAAAAATCCAAACAAAGCCGCACTATTGTGGGATACCCTGTAGAAATAGGGCCTTATATGACTTTGGTTTGCTGGAAATTGAAGAGTTTGTTCGTTAGTTTTGGTTTCTTTTTCTTCAGTAGGTGCATAATTAGTTGGGTCTTTTGGCTTTCGGTTTGTTGGCGCCACCTGCGCCCCTTCTTCCCCACCAGATGCAGATACAATGAGCGAAAGATAAAACTGGGCATTATACATATTCAGATTGGGCCATCTACATCTACTACGTGGGTCTACACACTACCTCACCGCAGTTGTTCACATGTGAACCGGGCTTTGTGTCTGCTGCTCTTGTTGTTGGGCTCGCGCCCTCATATGGCCACAGACAACTGAATAACTGGATAATGTTTATATAATTGTGGGTAATACTAGCTACACGTGCTAATTAACGCCCCCGACTTTCTATGGTTCATGCGAATGCACAGCGAAAATCGACCACAAGTGTTCCTTCTACTGAAAATGGGAATTCGGCTTTGGCTTCGGGTTTTGGAATGGAAATGGAAATGGAAATGGGTATGGTAATGCGAATAGGAAGCTTTATCCATTTGGGGTCGCTTGAACTATTGTTGTTATGACAACACCCACAAAGAAATGCCATCAACAATAACGGACCATGTACTGTACAGTGTATGTATGCCTCGCTTTCAACATGAATAAAGCTGCATAAACAGTTCATGTCGGATCGGTGGACAGTGGGGTGAAAACGGAGTGGGTATTATTATTAGTGAATATAATAAAATAAATAAAAATAGTAACAGTGATGAAATTATGTAGCTTTTGAAGTAAACATAATTTTTCTGTATATTGTTTTGAGAATTTAAAAAAAAAAAAACCATTTCATTGCAACATATTTTAACATTCAGTATATAGGAGTGCAACTTCATAATTTGAATTTGAATAATTTAAAAAACACATCATCTGAATTGGAGAAGGCACTAAAGAAGTATCGTTAATATCGATATTATTGGTATCGATATACCCATCGCTTTTTCTGCCATCCCTATATAAAAAAAAAGCCCTTTTCTTGCGTCTACCAATTGAAGCAAAACTTGCTCGTCAATTTTCTCTAAGAAAACTCATTTTGAGCGCAAATTTTGGAACAGCGATGGACAAACCAGTAGTGTGGGCACGCGTCATCAAGGTCCTGGGCCGCACCGGCTCCCAGGGCCAGTGCACCCAGGTCAAGGTGGAGTTCCTGGGCGAACAGAATCGCCAGATCATCCGCAACGTTAAGGGACCAGTGCGCGAGGGCGACATTCTTACCCTGCTGGAGTCCGAACGTGAGGCCAGAAGACTTCGCTAACCGGGATTGCTGCTCCTTTCCAGCTCTGGATCTTCACATTTGGAAGATACCCAAGCACGTGGTCTTGGCTTCACAGACTCTGTCTTAAACAAGTAAAAATTCACATAAATATGATGTATCTTTAAATATTAAATAACCACACTTGTTAAGGCCACCTTGAAAAACAGTTATTCCTTTATTTGTAGTTCTGGTAAATACCATCCAATATGGCCCACTGTGCCTGCTGTTAAGCACTTAACAGCGCTCTGTTATCGCCACACACAGTCACCTGCAGCGGGCCAAGAAACGCTAATCAGTTCGATTTGGCAACGCAAGCTGGCTAATAAGCCGATACCCGTACTACCACTCGTTGCCGTCAATACACTTTGGCTGGGTTCAGTTCGGTTTTCCGTCTCTGTCTGTGTCTCTGTGTATTTTTTGTGGGGTCGCTTCGGCTTTTTCGCTTCGTAGATTTCAGTTTCAGCTTGGCCGCGAGTGGGAATCCGAGTGTGTTGCTGTTATTTTGTTTTTTTTTTCTCTTTCAATTTCGTTTGCTGTTGTCCCATTGATTCAATTCATTCTGTGTGCTCCGCTCCACCTGTGCAGGTGAGACAAATTCGCTGTCGAACGCGTTCGCCGGTTATTGCACTAATTGAATTGTGCGCCGTCGCTGTCTCTGTCGTCGATTGCAATCGCAAAACTCATTCGAAAACGCCATATCCCGATCAACCCGACGAATCCAAATCCCACAACAAAGAGTCAACAAAGTTTAATCAATAATATCGGTGGGGGAAAAAGGAAACGAAAATCCATTTGGAGTTAGCCAAGTTGTGTAATGTGCAGTGAAGTTTAAGCCATACATCAGAAGAGGGGCATACATTGTATCCTCTAACTGAAAATAAAGATTGTTTAAACAAAAGCAATCAGTAGGGTAAACAATTCGTGGAATTTTGGCAGTTGAATAAAAACATCTGCCGCTATTTTCGGCTCGTATTTAAACAGGTAATAAAAAGTATTGTATTTTTTTGTGTATTTTTTGGACTAGAACGAAGAGTAGGAGTGGGAATTTTCAATGATATCATCTAGATACATAGTTCAAATTATTTGTAACAAAGCTGGCCCAGAATACCTACACTGTTCAAGCCAATTAAAATGTCCAATGAACGTAAAGCTTAACCCTATCCACACTTGCCCCATAAAAGCATTTGGATTATTATGTAAGTTAACATACATTTTTTTTGGGGTTTTGGGGGGAACCTATCAACCTGAAAGAAACCTCGTTATGAGGCAGAGACCCAATTGAGGCAATTGGCCAGACGCCTCTAATTGAAGTGCCATGAATTGTGTAATCAATTTTGCTGCGACGCTTGTCGATGTTTGTGTTGTTGTTGTAGTTGTTGTGATTTGGAGTGCGAACACACCAAAGGTGTAGTGCCTTTCGACCAGGCCAAAAAAAAAAAGTGATAAGCGCGCCAAACTGATTGCAGTTAACGTCTTCTGGCGATTGGGACGTCTACCATTGCCTTTTTTGGCCAAACAGATCGCGACAGATAGGGCCTGATCTCTTATATAAAGTGGCTAAAGAACGAGGGCTAGGGAAAGGCAGGTGTGAAAAGCACCTAGCTTTAGCCATTTAACGCAGTCACTGTAGAAAACAAGTTTGATTTTTTAATTAACAAGCTCTAGTTAGACTGGGAAAGGCTGTATTTTTATCACTTTAATAGTATATTAGATATTCCTTAGAGAAATATAACATTAAAGTAATATTTGAATGCTTAAAAATACACTTTTTTAATAATAGTAAAATCTGTAAGCTCGTAAATTACACTTTCTTAATAATTGTAATATCTGTAGCTCAAAAATTCTATTTTCATAGTAATAGTAATATCTGTATGAGGTAAAAATCAACCAATTTCCATGAAATCAAAACGCATTATTATATTAAATGTACTTAAAAAGAAGTAATAAATAGAGCAAGCACTCCCAGACTTTATAGTAATCAAGGGGGATTACTTTTTGAGCCAATTTCTGGTTCTTTTGAAATCGTCAATCGCATTGCCTGATAGCTCTCCAGTACACCTCCATTTATTTATAGCTATTCCCCCGATACTTTGTCTAATCTATATAGGCACCAATGCGCCATATAATATAGCTTCAACTCTCAAACGCTATTTGTATTTGACATCACGCTTTATTTGTACGAGAATTACATGGCTGTCTTATAGATTATTTTCCCGGTGTTGATGTAATTAATCATACGCCATGTTGAACTCTTTGACCAACGAACTCAACGAACCTTGGCTAATCCATTGGCGATCGATTCTCGAGGCTTACTGCAGCACACACAACTGCAACTTACAAACATTTGAAGGCCCCGGAGAGACCTGTTCGGTTGTAAGAGTTATTTGTCCAAAGAATTGTGCAATTCTTGGTGCCTTTGTTTACCACTTCGTCGGGCCTTCGGGTTCTTGGCTTTATTTCTATTCTATTTTTATTCCGCGCAAGTGAACTCAGCACTTGTTAAGCGGATAAGCTGCCCACATGGACAGACTGGGAGCTGGGGAGCTGGGGAGCTGGTGGCTGGGATGTGGGCGTGGTCCACTTGACCTTCCCCAATCCAATAGGCCAACACAACCCAGTCCAAGCCGTGCTCACATCCGCTCGCAAAAGGTCTCCAATTACTGCAACTTGGCTGAAAAGCTGTTGCTGTTCGCCGCCATTTGGTTTTCACAATTTGCATGTTGAGAGAGTGTGTGTGGGGCAATGTATTTTGCCAAATGATTAATTAATAAACGAACCCACTTGCCAAACCTCTTTTTGGAATTGCAAATTCAGAATCGAATGGGAATTGGTGTCACTTGAACACCTCCGAAAGCCCACGCACCGGGTACTTGCATTAGGTGTGGAATAATTAGCGATATATTTCGATAATTAATGTGATTCGTTATCAACATAAAGTAAAATATACTTAAATGTAGGAAGAGAGTCAAAGAAAGGCTTAGATTTAATCATATTTTTAATCATATTGCATGTTCTTGCATTAGGTGTGTAATAAGTGGCGATATATTTCGATAACTAATGTATTTATCGGTGATTGTTTATCAAAATACTATTATATTTACTTAAATGTATGATCAGACTCAAAGTAAGGCTTAGTTTCAATCACTTTTCTTCCTTTTTAAGGGTGTAAGGCCTAAACTATTATAAATAATATATTTGTGTGATTCTTTCGATTACCAATACTTGCGATAGGCTATTATTGTCGATATATTATCTATCCAACTCTCGCCCCTAGTAAGCACTCGTAAGAGCGCCTAATCCGAGGCATCATGTTGCCAAATTGAAAAGACTCAAATCAGTTTTGATGAATTACCAAAGCCAAGCCAAAAACCGACAATGACGAACATTTCGCCCCCACACAACACACACCACACACACACTCACGTTAGCGGAAAACAAAACCCAAACTGATGACAGCACACAAAAGAAAACAATACGGGACTCGAAGTAATAACAAAAATCTTGCTCAATAGACTTTAGATGAATTAGAAATAATGTATCCATCCATCCACACACACAATGCTGATGTAATTGTGGGGATTGCCTCATTAAGTGAATCAGAGGTAGACCTAACGAACTCAGGCTCAAACTTTTCAATTACAGTCTATATATCTGCTTTAAAGATCTTTCTTTTGGGCAGCCAGACAAACTTTGGCTTAAAGAAATGCAGCTCCACCCGGCTGACCCAATTAGGCATTCTATAAATAAACAATTGTCACTGGCGAGGGTGTTTTTTTTTCTCCCTTTGGCGGTTAAAATTCCATTAGCAAGGTCCCCGAGCAATTTCGAGAGAGCACCACAACAGCAGCAGACAGCCAGACGACACCCCAAAAGGCAATAAATAGAATGACGTGCCAGCGGGGGTAATATTTATATATACTATATACCATCTATATACTATACTTCTGTTTCCCATGAGTAAGCGGTGACCAGCCCCAACTCAGGTGAAATTAATCATTAAAATCAAGCCATCACAAGAAGCATAAATGGGGAATGCTCGCTGCCATGACTGCACACATGTGTGTATATATATACTATATATATTACTATATACTTACTGTAGTATCTTTCGGCGGCATTCGCGTGTCGCGACCCCAAAACGTGACCGGCATTTGAGCAGCGCTTTTTTCTTTATTTTTCTTTTTGATTAGAGGTCGAAGCTTTCTTGGCAGCATGTTCTTTGATTTTATTTTAGAAAATGCTTGTACTTCCGTTCAGTTTGGGTTCTTTTCTCTAATTAGTATATGGCAAGGTATGCATACTTGCCAGGGAGAAGACTGGGTCTCTTGTACAGTGGAACTTTCATTTGTGGTAATGACACACACACAAGTGTGACTCACTCTGGAGAGATGAAAGACCCCGAAGTGATGAGCCATACTTTCGCCATACTTTTGATTTTAATAGGGTTACCATCAGGGGTACATCTTAAAGTTAACTTTCCTATATATTAAATTACCCATCACTTAACTCTAGTACATGATATGTACCTACACATGTACTCCACATTCCTCGCTGATCGATAAGAAATTACCAGCCATCGTTCTTTATATTTCTTTCTTGCTTTCGTCTGTGCTATCGGCCATCGGGGGAGAATAAACATTATGGAGTATCACGACCGTCAAGGCCATAACCACAAAAGACCCAAGCCGCAATTTGTATAGGAAAGATACTGCTTTATAATAGTTAGTTTAAGCCAATATTACAGATTTTCTTTGGCCCACAAAATTGTGTAAATCCATATACTTGACTGGCAGAGATAAGTTATGACCTTGTGAAATGGTTCTTAACGCTGGTTTGCACGTGGTGGCCAAACGACTTGCTATCGGTCTTTCATTCATTGAGGGGTCTCTTCAGGCTTTTTGCCTATTTATGGGCATGTTTTGGGCTGCGATTCGTTTCGGTTTCGCCCATTTATTGTTTACCTCTTATCGCTGTACTATTAAGTATAAACGAATGACGGAAAAATTCTATTAACAATTGATTGGTTCAACAGCTGAGTAACTGCGGAAGTTGAGTGCGCTTCGACACACTTCCTCGGAAGCCCAGCGATGATTATGTCAATTCTGGAGTGTTGTTTATGGGCCTATTTATGATGCATATTATGTTTAAGCAAATACAATTATTGTAAATCAATTTAAACAATTTACAATCTAGTGTGGGAGGGCAGAGACTTCAGATTCCATGATAAAGTAAAGCCAGCCAGTAGGGGCTGATAATTGAATTCCCCAGCTTGGGGGAGTGTGAAAACATAATCTCCAGGGAGACTTTCCTCTCACTCAGCTAGATTTATGCCGCCTGTCAATCGGGGAGGAAGGCGGTTGACATCATTATGCCTCGTTGCGTCACACGCGAGTGACAGGCAGTTGGATATTTAATACTTGGCCACAGACATACATAGGTCATGTGTTAAACTGCAAATTCCACAAAATAGCCACAAAATAGCCCAAAATAGCTCAAAAATATTACTAAAACAGCATAAAAATGTTTGAAAATTAAGGGATATTCATCAACTTTTGTCTTATCCTGTTCCAGAGCAACAAAATCAACAGCAGCAGCAGCAGAAACGCCGCCGCTTCCATCCACTCCGCAATCTCCGCCGCATCTTCCGCCGCCGCACCATCAACAGTTCCGCGGACAGTCCTTCGCCGGGCATTGGTATAGGACCCGGATCCTGTAATACCCTGCCACCGCCGGCCAGTAGCAGCAGCGAGAAGAATCTGCGTTCCCCAGGTGCGCCAGGATCACCTCTGAATCCCCAGCAGCAGCTGTCGGAGAGCTATCAGACACAGTCGCTGCCCAAGTCCAAGTCCTACGGTTCGCATCGCGATGAGTTGCTGAGCGTGCTTCTGGGCAAGAAACGGACGGGCAAGCAGGCGCCGCAGCAGCACAGCTTGGATCAGAGCCTAACACACTCCCAGTCGCCGTTATCCCAAGCCCAACAGGAAGCCATGTCTCAGACGCAGCGTGGCGTGGCTGTCTTTCCCGCCGATGCCCTTGGCATGAGCCGGAGCAGTTACTTTGCGGAGCAGCGTATACAGCAGAGGCATCTGCGTAGCGTAGGTGACTCCTCGCAGGAGCTGGAGAGTGGATCCATATCTGTTTCCGGTTCGGGAGCTGGTGGAGCTGCGGATATTTCCGACAGCCAGCGTAGCCTCAGCGAGGGTCGCCTCCTGGATGTGGATGGGTGAGTGGTTGTAGGCTTCGATTGGATAATGGTCAACTAATAATTCTGGCTTTGGCTTGCAGAGATTACTCCCGCGAGACTCTGTCCCAGTCTCATGACAGCGTCTTCTCCGAATCAGCAACGGCCAGCAGTCTTTCAATAGTACTGAAGGTGAGTAAGGAATTGATTATTATTATTATTATCAATCAAGGCAACCTTGTAAAGATAATATAAGTTCCAAAGCTCAAGACTTTGACTTCAGGCGGCAATCTTAGAGTTTAGTTTTAAAGGTAATCAACATTGCCCATAGTTTTGGCTCTGATCCAACCCTTTAGCTCCCCTTGACCAGCTCTAGTTGACCTATAAATATATAAAATACATTTAAAATTCGATTTCCACACTTACTTTCACTTTTCCCATCTACTCAAGTTCAGGGCCCTGGGGTCACTCGCTGGTAAACCACCGTAGACCCCTCCCTAAACCCCTCTTTGTGCTGCAATCTACTCGTAAATTGATTTAAATCAAATTCAATTGGCGCCTTTGTTGGCATATCTGCAGCGACATTGATGACCGAATCTCCCACAGAGTCCGCTGACTCAGATTTCAATTGTTCCCAAAGTTTTTAGGAAAACAAAACAACATTATCAACACTCTCTGATTAGCTGGGGCCTTATCGGGAATACAGAACATCCATTAATTGAGTTGATTGAACCCCAGAGACAATAGAAGTTTGATTGGTTAGGGAGATCTTCTTGTTTTTTTGTTCAGAAAAACCAGATTCTCAACTCTCGGTATCGGTATCACTTTATACACACAATTACACAATTAACTCGCACTTTAATTTAACGCCAAACGAAAGTCCAAAATAAAATATAGTCTGGCTTTGGCTCTTATCTAATAGACAAATCTTCATTATCCACGTCATTATCACCATTACTGCATAAGTTGGTTGAGTCTTTTTCTGGTCTTTTTCTGGTGTTTTTCTTGCGATTTTCTTCTCTTTTCTTTTAGTTTTGAGTGAAAAAGAAGAAAAACTGTTGCCAGCGCACACGCGTTTTGCAACCTGAAACCGAACCCAATGTTAGACAGTGCACTGGGAAAATGGTTTTGGGTTTGTTAAGCTAAGATAAATGGGGATTTTCTTTCTTAATTTTTTTAAAGAGTGAATATTACATCGCGGAAATGTATACATTTTCATATTCATATTTCTCCGAAAATTCCAAGGAAAAGAGCACAACATTCCACCAAATACGTTTTAATTACAAGATGTATAGCGATGATATATTTGAAATTGTATATGCAGGCCATTTTTCGGCTAGGAATACAAATAGCGCTCTCTCTGCTCTCAGAAAATTGAGAGCGTAAAAACCTAAAAAGAGAATGCTTTTGCATGTGTGCGAACAGATGTAGATGCGTGCAAAGAAAGTGAGCGGCTGGCTTTAGAGCTCGCTCTCTCTCTCTCTCTCTCTCTGGCTTTTGAAGCAAAATATCAAGAGCCTTGAGCCAGCTCTAAAAAAAATCTTGTTATTAAAAAGCTATTGGTCATAGGTAGCTGAAAAATGTTATTAATAATAGTTGCCTTTAATTAAAGTGAATTATTTAATTAATAATAAATAATGTAATAAATATTATCAAAATTCTTGACCATAGTTTGAAAATATAAATACAACAAATTAATCAAAGACTTTATGAACTCCAAAACATTTTCATTAAATCATAAAAATAATAGAACTATTTGCAGGAAAAACTCAACTTAAAACTAAGAAATAATTTAAGGACTATTCGATTTAATCCTTTATTATTTATGATAATATTTGAAACATATTTAATGACATTTCTCGCCGTGCAACAACTGCAGTAAGCCGTGGCAAGACCCGCACACCGCCACACCCCCTCTCCCCTCCCCATCGTACAAACTCCCGCTTTTCCAACCGATTTTCCAGCTCTTGCCACGCGTGGCAATTTGCGGCTTCTTCTCCTGGCTGGCTGGCAGTCGTCCGACGGCTGAGTTACTTCTATTGCTTCTTCGGTTTCTGGACAAACGAGTTGCCCGCCGATGAGCCGACGACGCTGGTCGGCGGTCGCTTGGTTGCTTCTTGTTATTCCACTTTTTTCCACTTGGCAGGCCAGCAGCTCCAGGCCCACCGCACCACCGCCTCCTGCTCCGCGGGCTCCCCGCCTCTCCCAGGTTATGTGCCAACCTGGTTAGCAAATAAATCGCATTTCTTTCTGTTTCTATGCTATTGAACTCCTGCAAGTTTTCCGCTAAATCAGTTTGCATCGAGACTTTAGCCAGTGAAGACAACTCGGGCGTTCGCCTAGCCTCGCCTCGCCGTTTTCCGCTTCCTAATACGATTTCGAATCCGAATCCGACTCCGATCCGCGCTATGTCCACAATCCTCGGGATTCCTGGACTCTAGCCAAGTGAAGAAGTTAACGAACTAACAATTTAACGGTCCAACTGGGTAACTGTGCTGGGGATTTCATGGAGAACTGCGATTCCAAGGGGCTTATCAAGATATTATGATTAAGATGATTTTTTTTTAGTTAAATGAGATGTGGAAAGTAGAAGTATGTAGTGCTGAAGGGGATTTAAATAAGGGGATATTGGATTAGGGTATTTTCAATTAAGAAATAAGTCTTAATTTAAAATTTTCCCCAAATAAATAAAAAGGTATTAATTGACAACGACATATAAACATTAAAATTAACAAAAAGCTACTTAAAAAACTTTGGAAATCACTAAGCAGAAAGTAAAGACAATATTTAACTTCAAAAATTAGATCCCCCTCTGTTGTATGGAGCCCTTTAACGTCTACATTAGTTATATACAGATTCCTTTAAGAATAATAGCTATTAACTAACTAGATTTCAAATAGATTATTCCACAAGGATATTGACCTCTACTCAAGCCTTTCCTTGAAAAGATTAAAGCTCTACAAAAATGCAGAAACCCCTTCCTCCGCCTCTAACATTCCACAGAATAGACTTCGGCCCAGTCCAGTAAGAGTTCCCTGCTAATCCTCCAAGTCCAAGTCCAGTCTCTGCCTTTGAAAAGCTGCCCCAGCAGGTCGGGAAAACGAGCTCTTGGGTCTATAAATATTTACCAGCAGATGTGAGGATCTCGGGGCCAACCAGTTTGATGAATTAATTGCCGATAAATAGAAAGAGAAAAACATCTAAACGACATATGGCCATAATGGAAAACTAAATGACAATGCCAGTGGAGAGCAATTTCTGGGGGGGGGGACACTCGAAGCTGTCCCGGACGACTTGGAATGACAAGAGTGACAGGGGGCAGGGAGAGATATGGTAACACGGTAACACGCATCGAGGCATGGAAGCGAGCATGGCTGTCATCGATGTCCAACATTCACACGCTTCTCTCTAATTGACCAACTCTGGCGGGGAATGTAATCCCCCCCCCCACCAGTGGCGACTATGACTGGTGACCACTTCCTAGGTCCCACAGCAGTCGAAAATTTTCATTTTCGGCCTACATTCGACATGAGATCTGTGACACTTCCCGTCTGGCAACGGCCTCCACTCCTTGCCCCACTCATTATGCAATCATTTTGGCCTGCATTTGCGTATCTCGCAGATTTCCGCATCCATTAGGATCGCACTCAGAGTGCAATGTCCAATGTTCATGCGCCGCATACGCATTAGGATTTTAATTGCATTTCTTCGCACGTTTCGCCAACGATGGGCGCATTCTGGAGCTGGGAGCCCGGAGCCGGGAGCCAGCAATGCGGCCCATGTCCATATATTGGCTCTGGCCCACTTCCCTGCCTGGCTCTGCCACTCTCCATCTCCATCACTCTCTTGGGTGACAGACAGGGAGAAATTGATTCCATTTGCTTGTAACTTTTTAACTTGATTTAACTCCTGAGCGAGGCAGTCAGCGCGAAGCGGCGACCTAGTTGGGTGAGAGTGTGTGGAGAAGGGTTCCTTCCTTGAGTATTCCGTGGTTTAATGGCCTGTGACTGTCTCAGGAAAAGCTATAAAGTATTCTACTTTCAAATAGAAGCTTACTTGCCTAATTAATTGGACAGAACATAATGTATCTTCTTCTGGAAATCTGTATAATCTATGTGTTCGCAAGTTTGTTTTATGGGAAAATCCATCAACTATTAATCAAGTCTTTATCGCAAAGAGAGATAGAGAGCATATCTGGGTGCAAAGTTCTTTATTATTTATTTTATTTACGATTTGACTGAGTGTGGATTTGATTTGTGTACAAATTAATTAAGAACGTGGGGGGTATGGACTGGAAAAAATTATATACACTCAAGTATTCACTACAATTTCACGTTTACTTAAATATTTTAAAGAATATTTAAAGCTTTTCGCATTCTAAACATAATTTACCAGAGTTTTTTGTAGTTTAACAACTAAAAATAAAATTCTTTAATATATTTATATAGCTTTTAAACTCTCTATAAGTAAATAGCTATGATTTCTTGATTTATAACCCATTTAGAAGTAAGAAAAGCTATTAAGCTCAGATCTGCTATGCAATTTGCTCCATAAAATATTCCAATAATGATTAGTCAGGGTCAGATCAACCGATTGGTGCCTCTCCAGATGGATAAATAAATGCCACACACTTTGAGGCCGTTTATCCCACTTACTCCTCGCAGATGGCGTCCATTTGTTGGAAATGCAACTCGGACAGCGGCGGCGAAGTGATGCAATTGCATTTAATTCAAAGCGATATTGCAGTCAGTCAGTGCCTCCCACTTGGCCAACTGTTGTGCCCGTTCTCCGACTCAGTCTCCCTCTCTCTCTCTGGCTCTGGCTGTGGTAATAAATGTTGGCCATGTTGGGAGCCACTTACCATTTACCCACTGGAACTGACCACCACCACCGACAGTTGGCCCACTCGCAACTGGGCCAATAAATCAGTGAACGTGACGGTTCAGGCTGGTTCTACGTCCGCTCGGCGATTTTCCGACACTGATTCGAAGTGGCGGTCGTTAGGCGGAGCAGGTAGCTCAGGCGGTGAATGGGTTAAGGGTCGCAGGTCCTGGATAGGTAGCTGGCCAGATATATATTTGCAGCAATGCAGGAATTTCCCCGTAAAGGCAGCTGGCCAAGATTATGTAAGCCATGTTCTGGTGACAAGGGAATTAGGCAGTTCCAGCTGGAAGAGACACCTCTTATTTCAACCAAATATCTATCAGGAATTGGAATCATTAACTTCCTTTAAATATACTTAAAGTTTATACTATAGATTTTCAAGTTCCCAATACCTAAGAGTCTCTGGCAGAACATTGAACTCGCCCCCAATTGCATTTTGTGTTTATCTAAGAATTGATGAACGAGAAGGTCTTTAACCTGAACCAGCCCGGCACTTAATCCTCGAGCAACGAGCTCCCAAAAATAGCGCCAGCCCCACTAGAAACAGTGGTAGTGAGTCGGGGCAACCAGATGGCGACGTCACGCGCCACACTCCTCGCTGATAGATGGGACGACTTGGTAACAAAGGGGGTGGCCGAGGCTGCTCTTATTTCTTCCCAAGAATTGTGAGGGATTCTCAGCTTGTTTACTTTTGGGACACACACACACACACACACAGCATGGTTTTTGGGCTCGGGTCTTACCCTTGAAACTCGGTTCGAGGACTGACAATAAACAGATCTTGTGTGTGTGGTGTCTTTAGGTAAAAATTGAAGCCAGACGCCATTTCCCTTGCCATTCCCATTCCCATTCCGATTTTCATTTTCATTTTCACTTCACTCTCGATGCATCTGCTTTGGAATCCGCCCTGCAACAGATTCAGTTGCACATTGCACTTGGTTGTCGCCAGTCGTCGCTGCTGCTACTGTTGCTGCTGCTGCTGCTCCTCCTTGAGTTGAAAGTGAAATCTTGGAGATCGCGTGCAGAAAGAGATAGAGACACACATATTCATAGTTCATAATCAGCACTATGGTAGCCGGAAGTGCGGGTTCTCTGAGGGCACAGGCCAATCCCTTCCAGCTTTCGTTTGCGGTAAGAATTTGTGTGGGGGAGAGGATAGAGTCTGGGGAGTAGGAGGGAATGGGGAATCGCAGTTATATTCCCAGCTAAGTTAGCCCCCATCCTCGACAGTCATTTGTAGTCTTCGCCGCGTTGTGAAGCCCTCGAAATGATTGACTTTAAGCAGAATCCCTTCAAGATGAAGCTGGGCGGCTCATCCATGGGCGAGAGTCGCCTGGGACGCAGCTGCCTGAGGGCTCGCTTCGTTTTCCGCTGGAAAAGCTGGGTAATCCTAGTGCCAAGCCTATAAGGACTAATCCTACTTTGTTCCCTAAAATCTAACCATCTTTAAATCCTCTTCTCTTTCCAGGCGGAACTCACAGATGTCTTGCGTAAGCGACGCAACCGACCCGATGCCTCTGACGAGGATCTGGGCCTGCCCCGTAGTCCGGCCTCGCCGCAAAGAAGGGCGGCTGGTGGTGGCAATAGCAGCCGGCATGCCTCTGGCGGTAATCACCAGCACCATCAGTCCCGTGGTGGAACCCAGCAGGCACACAGCCAGAGCGAGGTGTCCTCGCTCAGCCTGCTGAGTGTCAACAGTGCCGAGGCGGAGACGGAGGACAGCCAGAGCTCCCACCACCGCCATCACTCGCGGGTCTCCACCAGCTCGTCCATCTCGATGAGCTCGGACATACTTCGATCCCATCACGAGGACGATGTGGATGCCGTGGGCCGTGAACAGCACCGACTGTCACATGCAGCGGCCAGGCACAAAATGGCCATCAGGCCGGCCAAGAAGAAGGGACCCACGAGGCAGCACCGCATGACCCTGGAGGTGAGTGGGAGATTCCTTAGTTTCCTCACAGATGGAGGTAACTTAACTTGATCCTCTTTCCACAGACTTCCATTCCAGAGGCCAACGAGGATGTGCTGAAGATGAGTCCCGGACTGCGAGCTGTTCATGGTAAGAGCTTCTCTTTTAAATCTTTGAGGAGAAACCCCTTACTAATCCCTTCCAATCCCATCCTTAGATGCTGAGCTCAAGAGCAAGACCCGCTCGCTGCCACCGAAGACTCTGACTGCCATGGCGCCTCAGGCACAGGCGATCCCCCCCAGCTTGGTGACCACCAAGCGGACCAAGACGATCGAGCAGAGCTCTACCAGCAGCCACAGCTCCATAGTGACCACGAGTTCATCCTCCTATGGAGTGCGAGCCAAGACCAACAATGCCCTGTTGGAGAATCGTGGCGAGTCCTCCACGGATTGCGATGACTTCCTGGCCCACGAGCGGGAGCGGGAGAACGAGAGTGGCTTCCTGCGGCGTTTGATTCACAGGAACTCGAAGAGATCCATTGCCCGGGCCAACGAGGGAGTGGAGGACACGGACTCCAGCCAGAGTGTGGCCAAGAAGCTGCAGATCTCAACCTCCTGCCTGGAGGCCACCGCCCGGGAACCTGTCGTGGTGCCCGATAAGGCACGCAGTGCCACCTCCCACGAGCAGAACATCCTGGAGACGCGGCAGATCATCAAGCGGGAGATCCACAACGAGGGCAAGCACGGCCTAAACGCCATAGTCAGCAACTATGGGGTCCATCCGCAGCCACCGACGCCCCTGAAGCCCAAATCGGGTCCAGCGGCCCGGCAGCGTTATCTGCCCAAGGAGCTGGGCGCAGCTCCGCCCGGCCAGCAGGAGAAGGAGAAGCTGCCGCTCAGTAACGACGTGACCAACCTGCTCTCGAAGAGCTCGCGCGGCAACGACACCTTCCAGTCCACGACCCTGGTGCGGGAGCAGCAGACCAAAGTGGAAACCTCCACCCACTACGAGCGCAAGCCACGAATAGTGGGCCTGAGTGCCTTCCAGCAGAAGCTGTCGCGCTCCAGCGACTCAGTGGGCCAGCACTCCAGCTCCTCCAACTCGTTGGAGACCAGCACGGACGAACCCTCGCCCCTGTACTACGAGGAGAAGCAGCGCAAGACGGTGGAGAAGGCGCGCAGCTTCCGCAACTACCAGGAGGAGGGCGCGGAGTCCCCGGCCGTGCACAACAACATGCCCAGTCTGCCGGATCTCTCGCTGAGCTTCCGTCTGCCGGCCTACTACAAGCAGTCGCCGCAGTCCCCCGTCTGCTCCCCGATCTCGCCGAGCGCCAAGTGCGTGTCCCTGGGCTTCGAGATCAACGACAACAAGCTGCTGCAGGCTCGTGCCGAGTCCACCAGCCAGCTGCCATCATCTTCGGGCGCCAAGAGCTCGCCCCAGAGGGCTGTGGCCACCACCAAGCTCTTGGTGGGCAGTCCCGGACCCACGAATATCTCGCAGATCGAGCAGAATATCGACCTGATAGTAAAGTCACCGCTGGTCAGCGTGCTCAGGAAGTCGGGCAATGTGAAGCAGCCGGAGAAGCTGTTGGAGAAGCCGTCGCCCCAGGAGCCGTCGCCCTCGCCCAAGCAGCGTCCCAAGCTGCTGGACTTGGGCCCCAAGGTAGTCACCGTTCCCCTCGTAGTCGCCAGTCCGAGTCCTGCCAGTCCGCTGACCAAGAGCGCCAAGCTCTCCAACAGCCCACCAACCACGCCGGCCAAGGGCCAGAGCTCCAGCTCCGGCTCGAGCAGTCGTCGGAACTCCAGCAACGTGGAAGCCACTGGCGAGCCGGAGTTCATGAAGATCCAGCTGAATCGCGTGGACCAGGCCCGCTTGCACAGCAAGACGAACCACTTGGTGCTGGCCAAGAACCTGAGCAAGTCGTCGCCCACGGAGCGCAGTCAGAGCAGCGATGACCTCAGCTTCAGGCGGAACAGCGGCGAGAGTCTCTCTGGGATTGAGATCGTGGAGCATCCGCAGCCGAAGGTCGCGTCTCCGGTGGTCAGGCCAGGCCTGGAACCCAGCCTGAGCCGGCAGCTGCGATCCGTGAGTGCCAATAGTGTGAGGTCGAGCTACGGCAGCAGCAGCGAGGGATTGTCCGTCCCGAATACACCAGTCACTACGCCCAGTACGCCCAAGAGTAATGGCGTGGCTAAGGTTACACCCAAGGAGGTCAAGGAGGCTCCCAAGGAGCCAGTCAGCCCCAAGGAGCCGGTGAAGAGCAATCGCCTGTCGCTGGAGGATCGCAAGCGGTTGTTCCTCAGCGAGGAGAGACCCAAGGTACTGGTGGAGCAGCGCAGGAAGTCGATTGGCAAGGCGGAGATCATAGCCACCAGTGCGCCGCCGACGCCCTCAGTGATACCTGCCACGCCTGCCATACCCATTACCCCCGTTACGCCCACCTCCCCCGAGATAAGCGAAGTCAATGGCAACAGTTCGCCCACTTCATCCTCAAATCCCGTGGTGCTGCGCAAGAAGTCCTTCGCCAGCTGCAATGGCAACACACCTACGCCCTCCAAGGACGATCCCACGCCCGAGCTGATGAAGGTCTTTGCCCGGCGCTCCCTGAAGGTGAAGGACGACGAGGTGGTGACCCTGGCACAGTCGCAGGCGCCCTTCCCAGTCACCGCTGCCGCCGCCCCCGTGGCCGCCGCCAAGAAGCTGCCGCCCAGCGGAAGTGCCGGATCTGGAAGTGGAAATCAGAGCGTGGACAGCGACAAGGAGAACCAGTCCAACAGCGAGGAGAAGCTGGACAAGCTGGCGCCCAAGTACGAGGCGCAGGTGAGCACGGGGGAGTCGGGCAAGGTGACCCACCACCACCATCATCATCATGCCAGCAGCAATCGCAACTCGGTGGCCGACTTCCGCAATCTCAACAACAACAACATCAGCATCAGCAACAACAACAACAACCAGCAGAAGGCGCCGCCCAAGGTGGTCACCTACCTGCCCCCCATCAAGGTCACCAATGCGGGAAGGAATAGCCTCACCAACAATAGCAACCAAATCAACAATAATGGAAACGGTAGCGCCAAGCCAGTGTCCGAGAGGTTCTCCCTGCAGCTGAAGCAGTCCAACCCCCCAGCAACTACTCCAACATCTCCAGTGGCAGTCCCAGCAGCAGCAGCCACGCCGGCAACACCTGCTGCGCCCAGCAAACCCATCGAGCGATCCGCCACCGTGGGCGAGTTCAAGGGCATCCACCAGAGGCGAGCCGAGTGGGAGCAGCGGGCCAAGGAGGCGCTGAAGTAGACGGAGCTGCCGCGACCTCGAGACTGTACCCAAGCCTAGCTGCAAATCCAAGTGCTTTTGTCTAGTGATGATGCACTCCCACTCCCAGGCCACAGCGGACCAACCCGGAGATCGGATCGGGATGATCGGGAGGCACCAAAATTTCTATGTTAATAAACAAAACTTAATCATAAATATTACACACTACGTAGGCCTGTAAGGGATCGCGCGAAAGAAATCAAAGCTGAGGGCGCCGGACTGGACGGCGACGGTCATCCAAAGAAAATAGCGACCATGCTCGGGTGTCCGGCCTCCGGCAACCAACTCTAGACTCTAGGACTCTATAGATACCGTATCGATCTTCAGCAAGTGAATAGTTTATAAACTTATCCCTTAGTCTGCGCTGCGTTTTGGTTTTGCAAATTTAAAACTTGACATCCGTTTCGAATTCGAGATATATATTTAAAACAAAACAAAAAAAAACTGTAAGGACTGTGAGTATATATGATTAGCCTGATATTCGGAACATCTGATTTACGTTAAGTTGATATTTCAAGCAAGCTTTTAATTGGTAGAAGAGAATGATTTTACTATCTAGGTTAGCTATGTTTACTTTCTTATATATATAGCATATATACATATATAGCATATATTACTTCAATGACCTTTGTTACATATATGCTTCATCCCTGATGTCCTGCTGGGATCACAGACACATACATAACCATCATTGCGAGTGTACAATTGTTAATCAAGTGAAAAGTTTGTAAATGTACATAAAAAAAAATAAAATCGAACTAATAAATATTCAAGTATGCAAGCGAGTTATTTATTTATTTATAATGCATTTTTCAGGTGTGTTTTTAAAGGGTATTATTATTATGGTAATTGATTATGGTAATTGATTACATTTCTTTTGATACGGTTACGGAGGCGTCAAACGCTGGACGAGGAAGGTGGATCTTTTTAGCAAGGATATAATTCCGGTGCCAGTGCACTGCACCGGCGTGCATGCATGGTGCATGGCCATCATCCACATGCGGAACCGTACAATACGCTACTACGATTCCATGGGCAAGCCCAATCAGGATGTGCTGGATGTGCCCTGGAGGCGTACCTGCGCCAGGAGTCACTCGATAAGCGCAAGCAGCTCTTTGATACGAGCGGCCTCACCATAGAGAACGTGCCGAATGTGCCACAGCAGACCAACGGCAGCGATTGCGGCGTATTCAGTTGCACATTCGCCGAATATATTACTCGCAACGCTCCAATCCGATTCACCCAAGAGCATATGGAGTACTTCCGCAGGAAGATGGTGCTGGAGATAGCCGACGGAAAGTTGATGATGTAAGCGCGGTTCAACTTCCTGTGCGTGTGTGTGTGTGGGTCCACGGCCCTAACATAAGAAACTCTTCAGCTGTAGCGTACGATAAGCTGGGGGAGATCTTAACTTATTAAATAGCATTGCTCGGATACCTATGAACGACTTACTTTGGTGTAGGTATTCGATCGAGCACATCCTTCGTGGTTTAGTTTATCATATTTTGTATAAAAGACACTTGAGTTTTTTTGTATAGCCCATCATTTCTCTCTCTTGTTTATGAGCGTACGATAAGCTGGGAGAGATCTTAACTTATTAAATAGCATCGCTCTGAAAACCTAAGAATAACTTACTTTGGTGTAGGTATTCGATCAAGCACATCCTTCGCGGTTTAGTAGTTTAGTTTATTATCGTCATACTTTGTATAAAAGATTCTTGTTTTTATTTTTTTGTACAGCCTCTCATTTCTTTCTTGTTTATGATGAACTACAATGATAACATCTAAAATCGATATTGTAACGAGAAATTAGTTTTCCAATAAAACTCAAAACTAAAAAAATAGAACGACCCAGGTTTGGTTAAACAAGTTAAAACGCCAAGCCTTCTAAGAACTCTACCTAACCGAACAAATCGCATAAATTTCGCTTGTTAAGTTTCTAGCAACTCTTGGAACTGGCTATCGCTTACTTGACTTACGAAAGGACCTTGGCTTTTGCTTTCGAAAGAAATCTCAACTCTTTATTTTATAAATTTATGCAAACTTACCTTAATTTTTTTCAAGTAATTATACAAATATTTCGAAATTCAGGTCTTAGTTTTCTACATCTGTCAGAACTTTCTCTACTTGTTCTTTTTTTCCAGCAAGGCCTACTACAAGCTGATGATATCAGCTTTTTCTTTGTCGAAACAGTCGCATTCCTAGCTTTTTTTAGGTTATCAAAATAATTTGTTAATTTTAAAGGACTTACTTTTTTTTTTTCTTACTTTTCTTCTTCTTAACAACACTCATACTATGGTTCTAGGAAGAAGGACCCAGGTTTGGTTAAAAAGGTAAAACGCCAAGTCTTCTAAGAACTCTAATTAAGCGAACAATTCGCTTAAATTTAGCTTGTTAAGTTTCTAGCTACTCTTGGAACTGGCTATCGCTTACTTTACTTCCGAAAGGACCTTAGTCAACTATTTAATTTATTAATTTATGCAAACTTACCTTGATTTTTTTTTCAAGTAATTACACAAATATTTCGAAACTCAGGTCTTAGGTTTCTACATCTGTCAGAACTTTCCCTTCTTTTTCTGCAAGGCCTACTACCAGCTTTTCATCGATGATATCAGCTTTTTCTTCTTTGTCGACACAGAGTTGCATTCCGAGCCTTTTTTTAGGTAATTCAGGTCCTTTGTGATTTCGAATTTTAAGGATTTACTTTTTCTCTTCAACACTTATGCAATGGTTCTAGACTAGAACTTCTAGAAAGAAGGAAAGAAGTGTTGGTTTAAAAGTTAAATGGCTAACCTTTGTATGAAATCTAATCAAACGAAGAATAATCTTCAATTTCGCATTAACTTTCCCATAACACGAAAACGAATTAAGAAAATAATAGAAAAACTTCTTTCTCTTTTATTTAAAAGATGCTAACTATCAGCTGCATAGATAGTGTTAGCTGCTTGGCGCTATTTCCGTCGTAAAATCTCTTTAAAATCTACAACTCAATTTCTGCCAGTGCAGAGTTATATTTTCAGTGTTTTGCTGAATTTAAATAATACTTTTCAAAGTTATAAACCTTTTTTTTTGCGCTTTCATTTTGAATTCTCATAAACGTTAACCAACACCTAAACCCAACACGCACTTCCCAACACTTTCCCGCGCAGAGTGTGACCGTTTGGCACTGACCGTAAAAATCCCTTTCTGGGTGGTAGCTCCAGCAGGCACATGTGTTCGTCTTTTTATTTACAAAAGAATCCACAATAACAAGCCAATAATGGTGAGTAAAACCCATTAAATCCTCTCCAGCATGCACTCAATCCTCTCCCTCCCCCTCTTTCGTTGCAGGTCAAGGGCAAGAAGCCGTACATTGACCGCAAGAAGGCGGTCACCTTCCACCTAGTGCATCGCAGTCAGCACGATCCCCTGGTGACGGATGAAAATGCGCCGCAGCGAGTGCTGCTGGAGGCGGCTGCCAGGCAGCAGAAGCCCAAGGAGGAGACGCTGCCCGCTGATCCCGCCAAGCGGCAGGAGGAGCTGAAGAAGTTCGGCATCCACTTCGACGACGACTACGACTACATGCAGCACCTGAAGAAGCGCGAGAACGACGTGGTGTGGGAGTACATGGAGAACCCCAATCAGGCGAGAAAGCAGCGCGCGGAGGATGAGAAGGCGGGGACAGCGCCCAAGCTGGTGCTGCCCAGCTCCGTGTTCGCCAGCGAGTTCGAGGAGTCCGAGGGCATGCTGAACAAGGCGGCGCCACAGACGCTGCGCCTCGACTGGGACCCGGATGTGGTGGCCGCCCTGGACAGCGACTGCGAGAACGAGGAGGAGCTGGATGATGACTTCGTCACGCAGGCCATGGCCGAGGGCGACGACGACGACGGCGAGGACGAGGAGTGGGACGGCGAGGAGGGAGACGAAGACATGGATTTCGATTCGGATGATCTAAACGAGGGCGGGGAAGAAGACGAGGACGAGCTAATGGATCGCCTGGCGCCGCTGATGCGCGAGCGTCGCTTCGACGACGAGGAGGTCAAGTCCCGCTTCACCGAGTACTCCATGTCCTCCAGCGTGATTCGCCGCAACGAGCAGCTCTCGCTGCTGGACGATCGCTTCGAGAAGTTCTATGCCAGCTACGACGACCCCGAGCTGGGTGACCTCTCGCTGGAGGACATCGAGGGCAGCTGGCACCAGAAGCATCCCGTGGTCATGCAGTGCTTCAAGGAGTTCAAGAAGAAGGACAAGTCGATCGAGTACAACAAGGAGTGGGACCGCGAGCGCATCGAGAAGTACCGCCACGTGGTCGAGGGCGAGCAGGATCCCACCGAGGAGCTGGTGGAGTTCGAGGTGGACGACCCCAAGCAGAAGAAGTGGGACTGCGAGTCCATTCTGTCCACCTACTCGAATATCTACAATCACCCCAAGCTGATCGACGAGCCGCGTCGCAGTCGTCGCTCCAGTGCGAGCACCAACCCAGCTCCCATCCAGATCGACCCGAAGACAGGCCTGCCGGCCAATGTCCTGCGCGGCGGCGTCGATGGCCAGCTGACGGCCAAAGCCCTGGCCAATCTGGCGGACGATTCAGCCGAGGCCACAGGCCCCAAGTCGCTGTGTGCCAAGTCTGTGCTCTCCACCTTGAGCGTCCTCTCCATTCGGCCCAAGGATGAGTCCGCCGAGGAGAAGAAGGAGCGGAAGCGCCTGCTAAAGGACTATCGCAACGAGCGTCGCATCGAGAAGAAGGCCAACACGGAGGCCTTCAGGGAGGAGAAGAAGCGGCAGACGCATGTGAAGATCAACCAGCGGACCAACCAGCAGGGAGCCTCCATTGTCTAGCTTTAGTTTCCCCTCGGGCCCCGTTCTCTAGGCTTAAGCTGCACTGTATGCTCTGGCATATGCTATATAAAGTGATATCGATAAGCGGAACTCAAGAACTGTTGCCTCTTAATCAGGAAGTCAATGCCTTGGGCCCGGAGATGTCGCCCTTTGTTGGCGTCATCGCCAGTCACCAGTTGTTGTCAGTTGTCGGTTGGCCATTAATCAAAGTGACTGACTGACTGACTGACTGACTAGGCCGCACGCGCACTGGCCATAAAGCACGACATCGACTGGGCCGCATCTAGTAGATACCCTGGAAATGGACTGCCAGGCGGCAATTAGCCCTAACGGGCTGACAACAAGTTGGCTCTAGATGCGATTCGCGAGCTGCTAACTACATAGCTCAACGACGGGCGGTGGACATAAAACGGAATCAACAGCAAGACAATCGAAGCGAAAATAAAATAAACTTCATTTCATTGTCAGTTGGCGAGCGGCAACCACTGCTACCTACGGCCAAAGGAATGTCATAACAAAGTGGCTCTCTCTAGCTCGCTCGCCCGCTTACCTTGTATGTATGTACAGGCATGGCATGTCTGTGTCAGTGCAATATATAGTATATATATTATAGTCCTAGGTCCTACTAAAACGCGATTTGTATTTACACAGCCATATAGAAATTTCCCACGAGAACCGAGGACTGAGAGGCCTAGGGGGGACCATTCAGTCAGTCAGTCAGGCCTTGTTTCCAGCCCTTGGGGCGATGGTTGGTTGGGTTGGTTGGTTAGTGGCCACGCCAGGTGGGGACGACGCAGTGTGTGTGGCAGTTGTTTAGTGTTTTGGTTACTTTGTGGAAATTTCAAGTCAACTCTCGCATGCAGCTCTCATTGGAACGGGGGAAATATCCAGAGAGACATATGTGCGTAAACATGTCAGAAATTGAGGGAAGCTAGTTACAAATTTCCTATTTAAAGTGACAGAAATATTGGTAATATCCTGCTGTACTTGCTGTTAAGATTTCATTACTTTAAAGACAACCTTTGTATCCTTTTTGTTCATTTTCACTTGCCTTATGAATACCCTAAAATCTATACTTTAAAAACCCTTAAGCTTCTATTCAAAAAGATCCCTTAAAAGATATTAACTAAGATGGATATGTGACAGTCTTTGGAAAGCAGTGACTAGCAATGCATTTGATCATTCTAGAAGAAGGAGGAAAGGACCTAGGGTATGGGGACTAGAAAATCCCAAACACACTTCCAGGGAACCCAACACCAATTTAGCTAGCAAACCGAGCCTCGGTGCCCATGCAATCGTCCTTCCAGCCCACCAGAGGAGAGACCCCAATCCCCCGTAGCCCCAACTCCCTGTAAGTGGAAACCCCGTTACAGTTGGTTGTCGTGCCTGAGCCGCCGCTGCTGCTGTTTTTTTTTCCATTTCGTATTTCGTATGTCGACATTAAAGTTGGCAAGGCGAGCAAGCGAGCGGGCCAGGCCAGGCCAAGAAATTCGCGTATTTTCACAGCTCAGTTCCGTTCCGTTCAGTTCAGTTTCAGTTCCTGAGCGAAGGCGAACGGATTCGGATTCGGGCGCGCGTCGTTCCCGCAGCGCGGTAATAATCCCCCATCTAAAGAGTATCCTGAATAATATGCTTTTGCCTGGATGGATGGATGGTTGGATGGTTGGCTGGATGGATAGTACGAGGATGGAGTACGAGTACGAGTCCTTGCGTGAGGCGAGCGTTAAACTCGTGTTGTTTTCGGAAATGGAACCCCCTCGCGCTGAAGCATTAATAAATGTCCTTAAACGCATAATTAATGTAATTGCGGGCTGATCGAAAAATCCCTTCATAATAGGCAACTGCCTTTTATATAACAAACTAAACAAAATAAGCTAAAATTGCCGCATTTAAATGTTCATTAATATTAATCCAATGGGGGGATCTTTGAACGTGGCCGCTCGTTCGTTCGCCAGGATCCCGAGCATGAATATTAATGGACTTGCCGTGGAGCTCTGACTCAATTAGTGCGTGTGTATTTAATCAAAGTGAATCCCATTAGCCCAACACCGAATATTACGTATACGTAATGCGACAGCGAGTGATCCATGAGATCCATGCTATCCAGCGTCGCCTCCGAGGCTGCCTACACCACTTGAGGCTGGGCCAAGCCGGATACGGTTCATCTCACGATCTGCATATATGTATACTTGGATTCCGCCTAGTATATACATATATATATACTGGCCGAGGCACATTTTTAATTTGCGCAAAAAAAATAGCTGCCATTGTCAATGTCAGCGCCGAAAGTAATTTATAGGAAGTGGATGTAGTACATGCTACCCCTGCTATCTACTATATGGAGAGATGTCCAGGCAATTATGTTATGTTCTCAACTGTTGCAGGAAGCGTGCAATTGAAACTCTATCTGCCCATCTATCTGGCCATTTATCTCCATCCATCCGCGTATCTGCGAAAGTATCTACGTATCTGCGACAGATATCGGTCGCATCTCTCATAAATAGTCGCATAGATTGAGCCGTTACACCGCCTGTCTGTCTCTGTGCAGCGACTTAAGTAGAATTGGCACGCGATTCAATTGAATCTTGGCGAGAAGTGTGCTCTGTGCTCTGTGTTCTGTGCCCTGTGCCGGGGGCAATTACCGGGCATGCAGTAGTACGCCGGCCACATGCCTTGACCGCTGGGCGGAGCTGTTCCGCTTCTTCCGCGACCACAACTACAGTGAATCTTGTCCAGATTGAACCTCGTTTTTTACTGAAATATTCTTGATTCAAGCGCAAAACATTTACAACTTGCATTCAGAGGATCAAAAATATAAAAGATATATCAAAAACTCAGTTTAAACAATAATTTTTTATTATAATTATATATCTTTCAATCGTATTTCGAATGATCCTTTAAACCATATTCCTAAAAACATAGTATTCAGATCGTACGAACACAATATTTGGGCACAAATCTAATTTCTAGGCCTAAAAGCTAATTATTTTGTCACGAAAATAAAGCAATTACTTAAAATTTAAAATATTTGTATAGTTAAAAACCTTTTAAATACCTCTATTATATTTTTAAATTTAAAGAAATTTTTAAAATACAGTTTAAAAATTCCAAATAAATCCTAAAAACCTTTTGCAGATGATCCGCTTTCCAGAAAAAGCTTTCAAAATTTAAATAAAAAGCAAAACCGAAATCAGAATCAAATAAAAGAAAACCCCATAGGGACTGAGGACTGTGGACTAGATAGCAGTTTTACGGCCGCAATCCGCAATCGGCCGGCCGCCCACACACCCGGGCGTGTGGAATCTACATATCACAGATGCGGATACAGAGATACTCGTATCTAGATGAGCACTCTTCCGCCGCCAGAGCTCGGCTCTTGGTTTATTCGAGTTCCGAACACCAGCCGAGCCGGAGGCAGTAACCCACGGATAAGCCGCGGCTAGCCCCAAAGGATCCCGATCCCCCGTGTATCTCTACCTGCATATATCTTTTGTTCAGTGCTCCACCTCCTCCTCCCCGTACCGTGTGAAAGCAAAGTGTGTGCAAAGTCCGAGAGCCGAAAGCAAAAATCAAAAATCAAAACAAAAATGTAAGAGAGCAGCAGCCAGCACGCACCCAAAAAAATAATAAAATAGTAACAAAAGTCGTTGTAAAATGCAAATGCCCAGCAAACGATCGAAAAATATATATGTATATTGTGTTACAGAAACCGAATTATGAAATTCCCACGTCGGTGTAAAGTGAGATGATTTGAGGTCTGAGTTACAAGAAATCCTTTCCCGTCGCCGTCGCCCCAACATCATGCTCGACAAATTCAACACAAACGCATTTCTATCGTTTGGACTGGGATTCATACTGATGTGGTAAGGACTCCTATTTCCATTTCCAACTCCCATCTTCCATCTCCCCTCACCCCTCACCATCCATCCATCTGGGCAGCTGAGACCAGGCCAAGTGCAACCCCCACAGAATCGGTTGTTGTCGCTGTTGGTTTTTTTTTTTCCAGTTCAAGGGAAACCTTCATGCAAAGAATCAAAATCAAAATCAGTTCCGAATTTTCGGTTCGAAATATGGCGACTCTCCGTACACGGCGAAGGCAAGGTCAATTGGATCACAAGTCAAATGAGAATCCTGCACGGCATTTTTTGGCCGATTGGCAAAGAGCAAACTCTAATATAATTCGCCTGCCGCCACCGCTGCCACCAGGAGCTTAAGCGGCGGAACGGAACGGAACACTATATGGAATCGAATCGAACGAGGCGAGCACGAAGGAAGTTAATTTCAAATTCAGACTTAAATTGACAAAGTTTGCTACAGTTGCATGTGGCAGACATCATCCCCATTCCATGTCCATCCCTAAACGTTGGGGTTTTCCCCCAGAATATAAAGAAAGAACCCCTCCCCCCCGCTACACAGACTGCATTTGAATTTTCTCCCCTTTTGTTTTGTGCTGCTCACTTTGCAGGCTGAGCGAAGCCACGGAGGCCCACATGAACTACACAGCCAAGCCGCGAGTAGTTCTTCCGCCTAATTATGTCAAGGGTAAGTGTTGTACTCGTCCTATGGAAGGAAGCTCTATGGAAATAAGAACCCCCCCCCCAAATGCCCATGAGGAACTGCAATTGTTACTCCGCGAAGGTGTCCTTTTGGAGCCTCTCTCTCTGTGTGTATGTGTGTCCGATGCGGTCGCGTCCGTCTTCCTTTTGTGTGTTTAATTGCTCCGGATCCGCGCTTTTTTTGTTCTGTGATTTCTGATTTGTTTGCACCATGAATCCGCCGCCGCCGCCGCCGCCGCCAGCCTTTGGCTATGGATATGCGTGTTCGGTTTTTCCTTCACTTTCTTCGTTTCTTTCCACGGTCTGCCTTGCTTTTTTTTTTTGTATTTTCTCCCGTGGTGTGTGTTCATTTCGTGACGCGGCGAATTTCAGGGCCCCAACGTCTATAGCGCATACTGGGTTACGGTTACGGGGTAACCCCAGAGTCTCCTCCCAGTCTCACCTCGGGGGCTGGCTTTGACGTCATCCGCAATTACGATCGATTAAAATCAAAATAACATTTACCGGCGACAATTGGCTATTCAGAAGTTACGGAAGAATTCGAGTTAATCCCAAGATCTACGAGGGGGATAAGCTCACATTAAAAGTCCATTACGGCTTCTTAATAGGTTTTTGGGTGGCTTGGGTACATCCTAACTTATTGAATATCTCTTTAAGGCAGTTTAATAGTTTAATAGATGGAAGTACATAGTAAGTAGCCTTTGTAAGGAGGATCTGTGGTCGAATTAGTAGCTAATAGTAGCTTAAAGTAGCTTAAAATATAGAATTTATATCTGAAAAACATTAAAATTATATGAATAAAGCTGTTGGTAATAATTAAAGCTATTTTTAAAGTTAAAAACCCTTTGAATACTATGATATAAGATGTTTTCTAACCAGTTCTTGTATAAAAAAATGCAGTATAAATATTTATTAGGTTTACAGAAGGCTTAAACTCAGTGGCGGATCCACGGATCAAATTTTATGCTTTTATTGGGCATGTTGATGAAGTTGAAACACAAAGTTATTAATAGAAATTCGTAATTTAATGAAGTTTTACACAAATTTTAATTTATTTTCGAATAATAAATGCAATAGAAGACATTTACGAAGACCCCCCCCCCTTATCAAAATCCTGGATCCGCCCCTGCTTAAACTGTATCCTTTATTTAACATTTAACATTCGTGCCAGGGATTAAGCCATTAATTACCAATAGCACATGTACGTTCCAATCAAATTCCCCTAAATTCCCAGTTAATCCCCTTTCCAATGTTATTTATTTTAAGTCTTATAATTATATACAAGCTCTTTTATAATAATACAAAATATTTTGATTGGGAAATTGAACAGGCTGACAGCTAAATAATTGTTATTCATTTGAAGAAGAGGTTTTAAGCTAATAAGTACTTATTTGTTGGTGAGATATTTATATAATAGATGAAGTAAGGAGTTACAAGGTTATAGAATTGCATTTAAAACCCCTCCTGAACCTCATTATTCAGATAGCTTAAAGTCTCTCTTATTTAATAAACCCTTCCTTGTTATTTTGCCATAATAACTCATATCCGCCTACCCTAACCATAGCTCAGTGTAGTTAAGTCTAAAAAAGAAAGGGATACACCTGAAAAAGCCAATACAATCAAAATGCAAACTTTCAACTTACGCAATAGTTGCAATAGTTGCTTCCCCAGAGGCCTTCCACCTTGAAGGGTGTATGAATAATTCACCCAAATTACCCAGAGGCGTGTAATCTTCATTTGCGGCAATTGTTGGAGCTAATCAACACCTTTATTCCTATCGATTTTCGCGCGCGCGGTTGTGTAATACGCATTAGGACCACAGTCTACCCCTGAACTTGGCGGGAAACCGCCAAGGAGTCCGGAGGACTCCGGAGTAGGAGAACGGAGTTGAAGTCGGTTCGCAGGTGATGTAGTGTGTGTTTATTTTTTTTTTTTAAGGACCTCACACCGTCCAGACGGTGGCAAATGAAATGAATTCGCGCACGAAAGGCTTCCCCCGAAATTCGGGCAAAATATTTCATGACCAAAGTGTGAACTAACCGGAGATCGCCCTTTGATTTCTTTTCCATTTTTACAGAGATACGACCGCCCTCGAAGAAGGGCTCCCCAGTGATAGTAGACTTTAGCATATTCGTTGTAGATATTAACTCAATTAACGTAGAGGATATGGACTTTAGGTAAGTAGCATCTGGAGATAAAGAGAGGAGGAGGAGGAGCAGAGTTAGCCACCGGTGACGGAGCACATGTAACGGAGCACATAGCAATACTGTGTACATTTTCAGAGTAGACATGTTTATACACCAGCGCTGGCACGAGTCCCGGCTGGAGATACCCGACGACATCTTCGAGGAGGGCGACGACTACGTGACACTGCTTCCAGAGGTCTTTGAGAATTTTTGGCAGCCGGATCCGTACTTTCTCAATTCCAAGATTGCCGGTACGTCTGACCCAGTGTTACTATATATCGCATATATACGTATAGAGTATAGGATATAGGCTAGCCCGTAAGCTAACGCTTCATGTGCGAGTGTAGTCTGTGTGTGTTTGTGTTTGTTGTGTAGTCAACGTCAACGTGGATTCATGCACTTTGTCCGGCTGAGCTCATCACTTATGTGTCTAATCTAAAACTCTCTAAACTCTGGACCGTTCTGTATATAGTAACGAATTACTTTGTTTTCTTTTGTTTGTTTGTTTGTTTTCCCAAAACTAATCCAACGGTTTCTCTACTACTACTACCAATGATTAACAAACCAAACCGAAACCGAAACCGAAACCGATACCGAACCCGAACTAACAATACTCCCCGATACTCCTGCATAGGATACGGAAGTCCATATGTTGCGTCCACTTCCCTGCTACGCAATAAGGGTGAAAGAGATTCGAAAAACTTTCATCTGAACAAAGATTTAAGTATATAAAAACAAAAACAAATGACTCCTAGATCTGTGTGTTTTGCCACTTTTGTGTTTTATTGCCAACAAATCCATCGAACTCGATATCAGAATCAGCGCATACCTCTCTCTCTCTCTCTCTCTCTGTTCGTTCCATCCAATGTATCTGCTCCTGTAAATTGTATATTCAACATTCTGCGAAATCTATCTATCTGTATCTAACGACTACGTGTACTGGGCTGATTTGAAAATGAAAACAGAAAACACCCTGCCATATATGCATATAGTTCTCTGTGTATATATATGTATACATCCATATCCATATCGCGCCATTCCTAGCGAGCCGCAATCCAGTGTACATTTCAGATTTTTTTTATAGTTTCCCCCCACCTGACACACACACTCAGCAGACCCGCCCACTTGAGGCCCTCATTACACGCACGAAATCCATTTCGGTTCCAATGCCATGGTCAAATGGGACACTCCAAAACCCTGCTGCACCCAAGCCCTCCTCCTGGCCGGCTGGCTCCTGACCATCATCGCCCACGCTGAAATCCAAAAACGAAAATTTGCAGTTGCACTCGGTGTTGTCCCGGATAAGATCTCACCTTGGAATCACGTGTGCACCTCGCCGGGAAGTCGTTCTGTTTTTTTTTCCGTGTTTTCCCCTTCATTTTTTGGTTGCCATTGTCAACATTTACGAAACAAAAATCGATTGCAAATCGGTCAAGCTTTATTTATATTAGCTTGTCACGAAGATTTAAACAAAAGTATTTATATTGCTACAAATGGTTGTCATTTTGATTAACCTTTATTGCGAATTTGTTTGTTTTCAGGGGTTAGTTGAGCTTTTGATTTATTTAGTTATTTAGCAATTTAGTTAATGCCATCTTTATGATAAGTTATTTTTGTTGTCTATATTATTTTTTTACATTAGAAATTGTCTAAAAATATCTGTATTAACACATTTTGACAGGGATGCCTTAGAAATCGCTGTGGATTTGAAATCACTTGTTAATACCGCCCAAAAGTATGCTACAAAATATTAAACCTCACAAATTTAAAGGCAACCTTTAAGATATCATCCTGAATAGCGATTTCCCTGACACTCCTGATTATTAGCTCTTATTTTTATAATATTATGTATAAGTTGTATTATATATCTCTTACTTTAATTACAACCTTTAATCATGCTTTTCACCTTAAAAACCCTTTTGTTAATTAAGTAATCCCATCAAAATCAAGTATATAGATGCCATTATTTATCCCCCACACTCGTCGTCAGTAGAAAGTCGCGCTTGTATCTAGACATTAGGTGATCACGATCACGATCACCATCACGGCACACCACTCCTCCACTGAACCACCACCGAAATGAGCAAGAAATGAGTCTATCGATGCCAATGCCATAGTTCTAATCGAAACCCATTTGTTCCGCATCTCTGCAACGTCTTCTCGATGTCTTTTCGTTGTAGAAATAGCGACACTGACCCACAAGTTCACGTCGGTGACGCTCTACAAGAACAAGACGGTTCGCTATGCGGCCCGCATGCACGCAATCATCGCCTGCCAGATGGAGTTCCAGCTGTACCCCATGGACATCCAGGTGTGTCCCATCTACATCGAGAGCTGTAAGTCCAAGTCCTTGCATCCAACTAACCGAAATCTAACTGGGATTTTGTTTTTGCTTCTAAAGTCTCCTCGAACAATCAGAAGGTGAAGCTGCGCTGGTCAGACTCCGGTGTGACCCTGAATCCGGAGCTAAAGCTGCTGCAGTACAATCTGGGTCAGCCGCTGGAGCTGGAGGAGAGCGACGGCTATATGCCGGAGAAGGTGGGCAACTTCTCCCGCCTCACCGTGTACTTCCGCTTTGAGCGCCAGATCGGCCACCATCTCATCCAGACCTTTGCCCCCTCCTCGCTGGTGGTCATGCTTTCCTGGTTCAGCTTCTGGCTGGGGCTGGACGCCATTCCTGGAAGGGTCACGCTGTTGGTTACCTGTATGCTGACCCTGGTCACCATGTTCACGGGAGCCGACATTCCACCAGTGGCCTATGTCAAGGTGGGTCTTTGAAGATAGTGCTTAGATCTTTAAGAGTTACTTTATAAATGTGTAGATAAAATGTTATATTCTGACTTTGGATTTGAGAATTATAAGGGGAATTTTCATGTTAAACTTAACCCTAACTTAATTTCCTACAATTTCCTGGGTTTCTAGGCGCCCCCGGGTGTATTGATCTCTAACCAAGAGCTCCCTCGTTTCAGGCCCTGGACCTATGGATGGCCGGCTGCATGCTATCCGTGTTCGCCGCTTTGGCCGAGTTCGTGGTGGTGAAAGTACTGGACGTGCAGTATCAGTACCAGGTGAACCGCATACCCAAGGTACTGCCCATGGTAAGGCAGCTGTGGGGATATCGCTTTAATAAGTAATGCCACCCTCTCTTGTCGTTCCGATTCGCGTAGCGCATCAGCAATATGGAGAAGGGTCAGTGCGCGACGGTGGCCAGCTGGGAGGGAGGTGCAGTGCGGTCGCGGAAAGCCACCCAGACGCCCACGACACCGGGACAGGTGAGCCCATTTAACTGTTTAGGCGGGGAGAACATGTGCACCTGTCATGTGCCATACGGAGGAAATGGGATATTGAATATAAATTTCAACTACCTATTATGGTATTTATATTTTCGGCACGCCTTTAGACCTCACTGCAGGGCAACGGAGGACCTCCCAAGCCAGCAAGGAGGCAGAGCCTCCTGTCCGTGGCCTGGACGGACACGGATACGGGAGTCGAGAAGATAATGTGGCGGGAGATCGACAAGGTGTCCCGCGCCGTATTCCCCATCCTGTTCTTTGTGTTCGTACTTCTGTACTGGCCGATACTGCTGATGAAGTCGTCCTAGGATTTGGGGAGCTCCAGAATTCACCTTTCTGGACTCCGTTAAAAATACGAATGGACGCGACGCTGATGATGGAACAAAATACCTGGACTGGACTGGATTTAGAGCCCCAAGTGCAATATACCGGAGAATCCTGTCTCTGGACCTTAATAGATATCTGCGAGAGAGCCGTATACCCCTCACACACACACACACACACAAGGCTCGCTCCCCTGTCATCGAAGTACAAGAACAACAACAACCAACCAACCAACAAGGAAAGTCTACAGTTACCTACATAAGTGTGTGCGCTTAGGTATTGCATACTACACCTAGATCGGGTACATCGAATGTACGGAATATATAGCTTAGTTGTCGACTATTTGCTCACGAGGAATGTGTATCGTTCGTTTGAGAGTATTTGCTTTGTACAATCCAATCTTAAGTCACACGATACTAGCTCCTTCCTCTCCTTATTTTGAATCTATGCCACCAAAGAAGGTTTAAATCAGTGGTCCGCCGAGTCAGAGTCACATTTTGAGAGAAAATTTACTTTGTGGTTAGAGATGAGAAAAGAAAATAGCTAACATATTCTGAAATATGGCATTAAATACAGCTATAATTATAAATACTGCTATTTGGCTGTAAAAAGGCTATATTTAGCTACACAATTACAAAGTGGCAGCACTATTCTTTTCATTCTCTTTTGTGGCCTTGCAGATAAATTAACAGAGCTGCATACCAGGACCCTGCGGACCACTGATTTACATGATATCCCTCAGACACCGCGCACTCTCAAGCAAGCTTCAGCTGCTCCAGACACCTTGATTTTCCTAGTTCCAACTAAGTTCGCCTTGCCAAGGCCGCGGATATGTGCTAGTGACAATACCCCCAAATCGAAAGGGTTGTCCCTACTTTGAAAGTATACACACTCTAAACTAAAAAAAAAAAAAAAAACTACGAGCTACATACACGCATGAATCATTTAATTAAAAAAACTCTTTTTGTATTAGGCTTAAGCAAATCAGCCAAGAGACATGGAGAATTGGTGCTTTACGGAGATAATAAAATGGCCTCTAAGGATATATTTGGATTGTAAATAAAACGGAAACGGAACAGTGAATGCTTTTAGAGATTTTTACATAAATATTTAGAATTATTTATCCATTATAGCGCATTTTAATGCAAACATTAGAGCTGTGGCTTTTACATCTAACAAACCAAAGAAAACAAAACTAAAATTGACGACACATCAGGCAGAATTTTTGAAACTACTAACAATATATATACAAACATATATATTGGTTAAGCTAAATCGAGTTTATATTTGATATGAAACTACAGACACACACACAATGTAAATACATTACATCACTAATATATATATACCACATGCATATATATATACATATATATATATATTTATCTAGGATCGTATCTGCTAAATACCAAGTTAAGTTTATATAAATATATCTATATTCTTTCCATCTTCTAAGTTATGTTGTTCACTCAGCGGAACCCTCTAATAATTGTTATTGAAAAAGCTTTAAATTTATTCTTAATAAAAGACAAGGCGCGTACATCTATCAAAGTAAACTAAATTGTTGGTCTTTGTAACAGAATTATAACAGAAGGTTTAAAAGGTTCAAACCTATTCACTGTCCTCGGCTTCACTGCCACTTTCCTCCTCCTCGCTGAACTGCGACTGCCCGTCCTCGTCATCCTTTGACCTTATAAGCAGCATTTCCTCATCGCTATCTTCCGCAAGGGGTTTCGTGTTGCCCTCATTCGCCTGCTCAAGTTTATCGGCTCTGTCCAGGAGCACTCTCAAGGTGTACTTATTGTAGTCGCATCTGTAATGGAAGGATACATGCTTAATACCTAATTCTGTATTTAAAACTCCCCCCCAGTTACTCACATCTTATTGAGCATTTCGTACTTCCGCGAGAGCACCTCGTGCAGAGCCAGAAGCCCTGTGTGCTGGAAGACTCCATCCTGGTTGCCGTGCTTGGTCAACAGGCAGCAGCTCCACTGCAAATAGAACTCGATGTGCGGCGTGGCCTGAAGCTGACGGGCCAATTGTTGCAGCAGTCGCTGGGCAAACTCCGGCGACAGATCCGCGCAGACCAAGTCAACTGAAAAGGGAGAGGAGGGAGAAGGAGTCGTCGTCGTCAGTGTGCATGCCATGCAGACACGTGCTGGCGGAGCAGTGTGTTTATGGCCAGCCATTTGCATTTATATGCAAGTGGTATTGGAAGGGGTTATTAACCAAGGTGAGCCAGGAGGGGACTGGGGCGAGGGGACCTTGAAACTGTTTATTAACACAGCAAAAGTGCAAATTTGCACATTCGATCGGAGAACGGAGTCAGGGCAATGCGGCGGAGTGGGTCGTGGCTATTTTTAGACGCGACCGAAGGCTGAAGGTTGCCCAAACTGACAAGGACATGCGGCGATTTGGCTTATTATTACTCACTGTCCCTATATGGCACTTGCTCCAGCACTAGGGCAATCAAATTGGGCTCGTTTAGCTTCAGGGACATGACCAGAGCCTTGGTGTAATCCTGCTTCTTGAGGGATTCGTGCACTGCCTTCGGCGTGACTTCCAGCGACAGGTCAAAGGGATCGAAGACAACTCCTAGAGATTGCAAGTGTTAACACGAAGTTTTGGATTGAAAATCATGATATCCTACCCTTATCCAAGGCATATATGCACAATCCTTCGGTTCCTGCAGCTGCAAATGCCTGGCCCGTGGGTGAGAACTTCACGGCAAATACTCGAACCTCCTGGTGGAAGCGTCGGGACGACATGTCTCCACTACGTACGCCCGGCAATCTTATGGCCACCTTGCCGCCCTCAAACTCCTCGCGCTCTTCCACCAGAGCCATATTACCGAATTCCGTCATGTGCTTGCGACTGATAAAGTCCTGTTCATATAGTTAGTGATATATATATATGGTAGGGATGCAAAGAGGTCTATAAAATAGCTTACATTCAGACCATCCAAGCTATGGTTTTGTGTGATTTGGAATTTCTTCAATAGGATGGCCTCTCGCACATTATATATGCAAATGTTGGCCGACTTGCCAGCAGCCAAGATGCACTCTCCATCCGCGGAGTACTCAATGGTGGAGAAGTAACTACAAAGGCAAGGAGTTAAGTTATTTCCCAAAGTAAAGGCAAAGACACTAGAAGTACTAAGACGACGAACGCCATACGGTTTTTTTTTGCACACGCATTTTTCGCTTAGGCTGTATCAATGCAGCCTAACCCGTATGTACACACACACACAGTCGTCGGCCGCCGCTGTATATGGTTGCCATGGAGACTGAGAGAGTGAGCGGCTATAGAGCGTGCTCTCCATGGCACAGAAAAAGATAGAAAGAGGTAGCAAGCGAAAGACAGCACAAATAGAGTCCTCAAAAGAGGGCAGTTCTCTCGACAAGGCTTCTATAGTTAAGCCATGCTCTGAACTTTGTGAGAGCGGGAGAGCGGAACAGCGCAAATCAAATGAATGGTCGTTACTCATCTTAGTACTTATAGTGTCTTTGGTAAAAGGTTAATTACTTGGCCTGGGCATTCTTTTTCGCTGTTATAATATCAGTATCCAGGCGCCCGCCACTTAGATCATTACGTCCCTCTATCGTGGTGCCTTGGGTGGCTGATTTCACGTCGAAAATGGTTATGTTGCCACTCAGAGTGGCCACAGCGATCTAAGAAATAAAGATTAAATATATTTTTAACATAAATTAAATGCTTCTGCTTACCTCCTCGCCACTGGGACTGAAGGCCACGCTTGTAACATCCGACAGGGCATCAATAGACTCATGCTCGCTGCTGCTCTCCAGGCAGTTCCAAATCTTGACGGTTTTATCCCAAGAACCAGACACCAAGGTGGAGGAGGTGGCCACTGGGGAGAAGGCCAGCGAAACCACAGGTCCCTCATGGCCGCTGATAATCTCCAGCAGCTTGCCCGTCTTCACGGACCAAAGGAATATGTCAAAGACATCCTGGCCACCGGCCACCACCAGCTCACCCGAGTAATCAACAGCCACGCACGAGAACTGTGCGGGATTGGGCGAGGTGAAGGTCCTAAAGTTGCGGTACCTAAAAGGATATTTCAGGGATTAACCTACTACTCCTATTACCATGTGAAATAGAGCCTACCTATTGACATCGAAGGCCCGCACTGTGCCATCTAGGGAGCTGCTGACCAGGAACTTCTTGTTCTTGCTAAACTGAATGCCCGTCACGCCGCTGGTGTGCTCGCTGAAGGTGACAAAGCAGAAGCTGCTCTGTGTGTTCCACAGCTTCACCTTGGAGTCCTCGCCGCCGGTGGCTATGAACTGGCCATCCGGCGAGTAGGCAATGCAGGTCATCTCGCTGCTGTGGCCCTGCTGCTTCATGATGTACTGCTCGCTCTGCCACTCCCACACCAGCAGCTGGCCGATCTCGCGCGAGGCCAGGGCCACCCAGTCGCCGGTGCAGTTGAAGAGGGCCGCCGAGATGGGATAATCGGAGATGCTCAGCGAGTGAATCATATTGACGTCGGGCAGCTCGTACAGGTAAAAGGCGCCGTTGCTGAAGGCCACCACCAGGACCTTGGTGCGAGTGTTGTAGTTGGCCGCCGTCAGCTGGACGTCCCGCTGCTCCTTGCGCGGCTCATCGGCCAGATAATGGCGGGCTAGTTTCTTGTAGAAGAACGGATGACGCTTCTTTTCCGCCTCATCTTTGAGTTCGTTGACATCCTCGGCCGCGGGTGTGGATTCCTCTGCTTCCTCCTTCACAGTCTGCTTCTCCAGCGTATTCTCAACATCGTCCTCGGATTCGTTATCAGAGTCAGCCGCCTTCTTGCCCCTTTTGCTTTCCGGCGGAGCTAGCGCTGGCCTCTGGGCATCCTCCAGGTCCGAGGGCGCCAAGCTGCACTCCCACAAGCATAGCTGTCCATTGCGACTGATGGTGTTCAGGTGCAGGCTGTTGGCCTCAAAGAAGCAGGAGACAATGGCGTCCGTGTGACCACTCAGGTTGTAAGTGCGGAAGTTCTTGGTGAAGTTGATGGCGCAGATCTTGGTGGAGCTGTCGCGACAGCCAATGGCCAGGAGCCGCGAGTCCGAGGACCAGTCCAGCCAGGTGACATCGTCGTAGCCGCCCAGGAATTTCCGCCTCAGCACAAAGGGATTGTACTCTCCGGTGATCTCACCCGGAGCACAGAATATCAAGACGATATTCAGCACGGCCACGGCAAAGAATTCGCCATTGGGGCTGAAGCGTATGCACTGGACGCCTGTCTGGAACTTGTGGCGATGTATCACTGTACAGGACATCATGCTAATGAGCTGTGCCTCTCCCTTCTCGTTGACTGCGATCAGCAGGTTTCCATCTGGCGAAAGCGCCAGACTTGAGTAGTTAAATTTCGATTCCAAGGACAGGGTGCGGGATTTGTTGCTATAATAACAAAGATAATATATACGAAATCCTTTGGAGTGTGTTTAATACTTACTTTTTTAAATCGTAGACCGTTATCCTGTTGCCCACCGGACTGATCACCGAATTCCCATCCGGCGTGAAGACCAAGTTTCCATTCCTATATATCGTGCCCAGCAAATTGGAGAACTGCAATGATTCATCATTATAAATAAACTATAAAACAGATCGTGGAAAGTCCTTACTCTGTAGGAAAACTTCATTTTGCAGCTGTATTCTAGGAAAAACCTCTGTTAAAAATATAAACAAAAAACGGTCGCACGTGTTGAGGTAAACAGCATGCGAAAGTAAGAATGCACTAAAGCGTCTTTCAAATCCAGCGCACAGTATATACCAAATATACTGCAATGTTGGGGAGACAAAAATCAAAATAGGGCGAAGTACAGCAGAGCTTTTTGGACCAGAGTTTTAAAATCCAATTTGTGGTACCTGATGTCCTTCCCTACCTAAAATTTTACCTTATAATATGAATAAATGTTCGCAATTTTTGGCGCTCCAGTTACCTGCCAAATAATGAGACCGTGTGTCAGCGCTTGTAATTTCATGAAAATACCAAAACAGCTGTTTCTGCCGGACCTGCCAACGCGGTGTATTACTAAAAGAAGAAACACGAAAACAAAGGCAGATAAACAACGTAAATTTCACAAAATCAAACAAATAAACAACTTTTCCTGTTAAATACACTATGGAAACAACAAAAACCGCTGCTGAAAAGCTGGCAGAGCGCAAGGCGCGACTCCTAGACTTGCACAAGAAGCGCCAGGAGGCACGGACGGACAACCACCAGGAAGTGGTGGCAGAGGACGCTCGCAAGAAGCTACCAAAGAACTGGGAGGCCCGCAAGCGCCAGGCCGAGTGGATCCTGGCGGATGACAAGGCGCGCGCAGATGCCCAGGCGGCGGGCAAAGACTACGAGCGCCTCAAGCTCCTCGAGGTGTCCGCTGTGGACGCAGACCGCATTGAGAAGAAAAAGAAGCGCAAGGACAATCCCGATCTGGGATTCTCCACTTACGAGGCCCAGACAGCCAGGCAATACACCAGATTGGTCAAGTCGATGCCCGCCCGCGATATGGAGAAGTATGAGAGACAAAAGGAGGAGCTGGGCGAGGCCTTCTATGGTGGTCCGCACACAACACTGCACGCCCGGACAAAGGACACGCCGGGTGCCATCAACAAAATGGTCAATGACCTGGAGCAGCAGATAGAGCGCCGCAAGAAGTACTCCCGCAGGCGCATCTACAACGACGACGCGGACGTGGACTTCATCAACGAGCGCAACTCCAAATTCAACAAGAAGCTGGATCGCTTCTATGGCGAGCACACGGCGGAGATCAAGCAGAATCTGGAGCGTGGAACCGCCATTTAAGTTTAGCTTTTATCTATTCCTTTTTTCATATAATTTTAAGATCTTAACAAAGTGTACCTAACTTTCGTGGTGTACCTATTAATTTTTGTATATTAAAAGCGAGTTGGCAGCACTGCTTCTCGGAGCTGGGAAATACTTTGAAATCATTCCGCGGATAAAATGCAGCAGTTCAGTGCCCGGGAGAAGTATCTGGTGTCCAACACCTTAAATTGCTGGCCCGTAATGCTCCAGGGCCACTCCGTGCTCATAGACCTGCACAATGAGACGTCCGTGGCCGGCATCATAGACATCGCCGACGGGCACATGACCTGCGAACTCTCGAATGTTGTTTTCATCGATCGCAACGGCGGCCAGCATCAATTCGATCACTTTATGGTGCGCAACCGCATGATCCGCCAGATACACATACCCACCGACCTGGACGTGGAGCAGGAGCTGCGGCAGGCCATGGAGCGGGGCGTTCTACGAAGGAAACGTGTGGAGACCAAGGGCGGCAAGCGAACCTTCAAGCAAAAGCGTGCGGAAATGCGGCATAAGGAGACACTGCAGATGATCTCACAGCATAAGGAAGCGGAAAAGAACAAACAAGAATCCTAGACTAGATACAGATATAGATTACCACAAAAGCATGTTTATTTATTCCAAGAAATACAAACTTCGTTCGCCAGAATATCTTATATTCGCTTAACACCCAAATCTAAGCTCTACTGAGCCTGCTGCTCCTCCTTGTACTTGTAGTGCAGCTCCATGCAATCTGTGTTGGAAACGTTGACCCAACCGTTCTGGGTCATGTGGTAGACACGAATAATGCCGCCAGAGTAGGCATCACGGAAGGTGGCATGGTAAATTGCACGACGCCCCAGCTCCTGGGCCGCCTCATCCTCCAGATCCCAGTGGTAGCCCGAATCGAGGACACCATAGGCGTACAGCGAGCCACTGCCTACGGAGAAGAGATTGCCGGGCGTGCGGGATCCCTCCGAATCCACATAGTACAAGCCGGGACCACGCTTGTCGTAGCCAGCCAGCATCATGCCCATGCTCAGGCCCATGCCCTTGTATTCGTGGGCAATGTTGGCCATGATCTTGCTGGCCGCCGCCACCGAAATGCGCTCCTTGTTGCGCAGCTCGTGCAGGCGGCACTCCTTGGAGAGCACGCGATCCCAGTACACACAATCGGCGGCGCCGCCGGCCAGGGTGCCCAGCAGAAAGTCGTTGATCTCTACGATCTTCTTCATCGACTGCGAGCCAATGTACTGGCCACCAGTGGCACGCGAATCCACGGCCAGGATGACGCCTCCCTTGAACTTGAAGCCCAGGGTGGTGGTGCCGTGATCGAAGTCGATTTTGATGCCGGTCTTGTCGGCATTGGCCTGGATCTGGTTCAGGTTGTGCATGGGCTACAAGGATAACAGGGAATATAGTGAATTCTTGTCTAGATTTCCGAAATTTCCAGCTTACATTCTCAAATGGCGGAGCAGCCAGTGTGTAGGGATTGGCCAGGTTGCAGGTCAGCCCACGCAGGTCTTCCTCCACATCCGCCGAGGTCCAGGCGGTTGGCTTCATGTATGAAGCATTGGATATCTTGCAGATTTCAGCCAATGCCATGTTGTAGCCTTTTTTAAGTCAATTTAAAGTTTAATGCAAAATGCGAATGACAAACAAAAATCGCTGCCGAATTGTAGTGTGGCCAAGAGCTAAAAATACTTCGATATCACTATCGATATTATCGATGTTTATAAAAAAAGCGACATTTCGATGCGATTACCCATTGTCAATGCAAATGTATCTCAAAATTTAAAACTACATATTACTTTTTCTTAATTTAATTTATTTATTTTATATTATTTCATTGCTGTAGTATGACCGCACTATATTTGAGTGTATATCCCAAACTATTGAATGAAACCCGTAGGCGAAAACAAGTTGGCAGTCCCGCTCCAAACCTGTTGCCAATTTTTACCTGTGATTGGCTTTCTTCTTTTAGTCTCTTTTAGGCCTGGCTTGAAGCCAAATTAACTCTGGGCGTTCCACAAACGTAGGCAAAATAGTGCAAAATCCGGGCTTTGGATTAACTGTAATGAATATAAGCATGTGTAAATACGTGGGAGTGGCCAAAAGCATGTGTAAATAAGGGCGCGAAATCGGGAATTGAACTTGAGTGAAACGTAAGTTGGTAAAATAGAAAAAACCAAGGCGCAGTTCAAAGCTGACTTTTAGGCCTAGGAATTTGCAGAGAAATTGTTAATTATATTGGTAGCTTAGCTATTTTTCTATGAGGTCAAGGTGTAAAGATATAATCCATGTGACTTAGGGCGGTATTTTTGAAATTTCAAAACCTTTTATTTTAACATTGTTTTGTCAACCTCGCACTTGGGTTTGTAATTGCAATTACTACGTGGTACGCCATTACGTGAGGAGGCACATACACACATGCGCAATGCGCATACACAGTGGAAAATAAGATCAAAGATCATGTCGATTTGAACTCAGGTCTGGTTGATCTTGTCTAGTAATATTATTTATAACTTTTGGCAACTGAATGTGGTCATAATAATTATACTGACCCTAAAAAATATAATTATCACAGACAAAATGAATTAAATAAGTAATATATTATAAATATTTAGTTAATCTATTATTTAAATATATTCTATTTCATTTACAATAATAAATATGATTATAATTGGTTGTAAATATTCAATTCTATTTAATTATATTTAAAAATCTCACTTTATATGGCTTCTACTTCATCCACAGACAATGCAGCATGGATCCTCCCGCATTGCGAAACAGGAAGCCCTGCCAAATGCCATCTCCGGGGTGAGTTTATATTTATTTCAATCCCAAAAGCTTCCCTGATTCAATTCCTATCTCACTTACCCAACCAATTACAGCCCGATTCCAGCAACTGGACTTCGCTGCACGAGGCGGTGGTCGCCGGGGATGATCGGCGAGTGGAGGGACTCCTGTTCAGCAATGCCGACCGCCTGGCCAAGGAATCACTGCAAGGCAACACCCCCCTCCATGAGGCCGCCAGTCGGGGGTTTAGCCGCTGCGTGAAACTGATCTGTGCGCCACCACCGCCACCCACTGCAGCGGGAGCGGGTGGCAAGGCGATACGCGGGCAGAAGGACAAGGATAACAAAGACAAGGAGAAGGACAAAAACAAGGGCAGGGCCAAGGTGGCCCATCAGACCATCGAAGCCCTACACAACAGCGCCTTGGGTATTGCCAATAACGAGGGGCTGTCCGCTCTGCACCTGGCCGCCCAAAATGGACACAATCAGAGCTCCAGGGAACTGCTGCTGGCGGGCGCTGATCCCGATGTCCAGAATAATGTGAGTGTGGAAGAATCCTTAGGATTCTTTGGCCTAAAATTAACCTATAGTTGCCTGAAAATATACTTAATTTGTGCCTTATCCCATCCCCTTTCCAGTATGGCGACACACCGCTCCACACTGCCTGCAGATACGGACATGCCGGGGTCACCAGAATCCTGCTCTCGGCTCTTTGTGACCCCAACAAGACGAACCTAAACGGGGACACCGCCCTGCACATAACCTGCGCCATGGGTCGCAGAAAACTCACGAGGATACTCCTTGAGGCAGATGCTCGCCTGGGGATCAAGAACGCCCAAGGCGATTGTCCCATGCACATAGCAATCAGGAAGAACTATCGAGAGATCATCGAGATCCTGAACACGCCCAAGAAGATACGGAACCGGAAGGAGAAGCCCAAAGAGGGCGGCGGCAGCAGGTCGGACAAGGAGAAGGATAGGGACAGGGATGTGGTGGACAAGGGGATCAACTGGTCGCCGTACGGATGCCACTACTTCCCCGATCCGCGTGCCTTTCCCTCGCCCAAACTGGAGACTCTGCCCAAGGAGCCGCTAAAGGCAGGAGAGCAGTACTTCCTGGACCTGGCCGGTCACATTCACAAGGGTCCCGTGAGTGTGGGCAACACCTGCTACTGCGGCCCCTTCTTCCGGCACATCGAGAACAAGCTGAACTGCAACCGGAAGAGCCTCAAGAAGTACGTACACAAGACCAAGGAGCGGTTGGGTCACAAGGTTCAAGCGTTGGCCATCAAGACCAACGACCAGATAGAACAGCTCACCAGGACGATGATCGAGGATCGGCTGAGATGCGAGAGCAAGCGGCAGCACCTCAGCGAGTTCCTGCGCCGCGGCGAGCCCATGCGTTCCACCTTTGATCAGCAGAATAAGAGCTCGAGGATCGAAAGGACACTCTCCCGGTGTCGCAGCCTGGAGCTCTTGGAAAACAACCACGAGGGCGGCAGGCTTACCAACTCCCGGAGTGTGGACATACTCGAAGACCAGGCCGTGGAAGCCATAGTACACCGAGCCGCAGAGCCTCCCCTGGAAAGTGACAGCGAAGAAGATTCAAATGCAGCTGGTCCAGAAGAGGAGGAGGAGGAGGAGGAGGAGGATGAAGAAGATGAGGAGCAGGTTCAGGGTCAAGAAGAACCGCAGGAGCCTGTCGAGCAACTGGAGCACTCGAAGCTGGATGAGCTAAAGCTGGACTTCCTGAAGGTATCCGAACGTCTGGGTGTGCTCCTGGAGAAGACCACCTTGATCATGGAAAGGGACAGTGAGCAGGAGAACAAGCACCAGTTATCGTCCCTGTCCCCGCCCTACAAGCCCCATCCCAGAGCCGAGTCCGCTCAACTCCGGGAAGATAAGGAGAGCGTGAATAGTCCAAACTTCGATGAGTACACACATGTGATGCGGCGCTACCCGAACTCCAGCGAGACCTCCAATCCCTCCCAGAACTCCAACAGTTGGGACTGGGAAAACTCGCCCACGGGCAGCAATCCTCCACCGGATTACCATAAGTACTATCAACGCATTGGCCGGGGAGAGAACATGCTAAACTCCGTGATAAAAGCCCTGAGGAAGGATGCCTCCTTTGCGGAGCTGGGAAAGGAGGAGGCGGCCGTTAATGAAAGTGCCGAGCGGATGGGCGGCGACAAGTTGCTGTACAAGGAGCAGCAGGCCTGCGAGGCAGCTGGCATTTCCAACCTGATGAAGCGGCAGCCGCTGTGCTTGGAGGACAACTATCCCGTCATGTCGAACCTGTTCTATTCGAATCCCATCATGGAGTACGTGGAGGAAACGGAAGTCAGGCCGAATGGCAGCGAGCACGGGAACAAGGTGGAGATCAGGAACAGTGAGATCAAGTGCCTGAAGAAGCCGAATGCCGGCCAAGTGCGGGATATGGTGGCGCAACTGCAGAACACCATTGATTCCAATCGGCAGGACTCCCAGGTGGCCAATGTGATTGCAGCCAGATCCCTTTCCCGCTTAAACAACAACAACTTCCAGCACATAGAGGCCACCTCCTCCAATCCCTCGCCCACCTACAGCATCCCGCACAGGAGTGCTGCTGCTGCTGCTCCGCAGTTTGGCCTGCCCGAGAGGCACATACCCAAAGATGCCTACTTCCACGAGCTGCCCCACCGTCCACAGAATCCACCCAACCCGCAGAGAAGGATACACACCGGCTATGCACCAAATGCGAATTTCTATCGCAATGAAGACCTCTACGTGGAGCGAGTTCCCCAACCGCATCCTGCCGCCCTGCGGCAGGTAGATTACGTGGGAGCGTCTGCCTACAGGCCCATACAGTCGCCCACCTTCCAGGCCATTGTCCCGCCCCATCCCAATCCTCATCCCAGGAACTGGCCGCATCCCAGCCTGCCCATTTCGAACGATATCGATCTGGATGAGGTGTCCGCCGTGGGCCTTTACAATAATGTCTCGAGTCTGGTTTGAAACCCCCCACCCCAAGTGTTCCGATTGTATATAGCTAATCCTAATATATTTATCTTATTCCTAATCATGTTCTAAACTAAAGCAAAAGTTAATTTATTTCCAATTGAATCTAATCCAGAGGGTTTTAAATATATGCATATTTATAAATATTTATATCGTGGGATTTGTGGTTTTAATGGGACTTCCCTGATGGTGGAAAATGGAAAACCAAAAAGAGATAAGTTTATTTTAAAAATTAGAAATGCGTAGAATTTGTTCTCATTCGAGTGTTCTCAGTTGAGCTACTCTTGTTACGCTCTTTTAGTAAAAATGTAAAGAGAGACACCGCGTGACTCGGTTGAGCGTTCGCTCATTGGGTAAGATCAGCTGGAATGCAAATTGTTTTTAATTTTTTACCTAATTAAAAGTTAATAGAAGTTCCCCAATCCTTTAAGTAAAAACCAAACCGAATGTTTTCGATCAAAATATATTTGTTTTCTTTAAAAATGTTTAATAATAGTATTTATGCATGTGTAAATATCAGAATGTCAAGTACATATACATACATATATATGTATATATATATATATATTATATTTATTGATAACAGATCATTTTGGTGTTTTGATAGACATGCGGCTTATATGAACTCGGTAAAATGTAATTGTAAACGAAATCAACCAGGAAATCATCTCAATAATCGAGCTCAGATGTATGCTGGGTGGGAATTAAAAAAAACTCAAATCCCCACCGCTGACAGAGACAATTAAACAATTAAATTGGGCAACATTTTGATATCGTTTCACCAAATATGTCTGTGGTTTTGTTTTGTTTTGTTTTGTTTAGTATATTATTTTATAGCAAGTGCCTAATGATGATTTCTCGATGTCTTCGTAGTTAATTTAAAATTCTATAAATGACACTGCCCTCACTGCTGCTCTGCTACTTAAATTTACCGGCCACTTAATAATATCTTAACTCTGAATAGTCATATTACAAATACAAATTACAATAGCCAATAATTTAGTCACTTCGCAATGTATGTTTATGTCTCTATGCAAGTATGTCTATGTAAGTATGTATGTATATCGCCTAATTTAAGTCTATTAATAATAGTTGTTGCTTTTTGTTTGTTTTGGGGCGTTTTTGTTGGCTTGGAAATTGTTGTTGTTGTTGACGTGTGACGTGACGTGAGTAATAACGCGGCGGCATTTCGCCAGTGTAACTTAACAATTTTGGATGTGAACTATGATCGCTTGTTCTTTGTTGTCTGCAAGTGACATATTCTCGGTCAGGTAATGTCTCAAAGGGGACTGGTGTCGGAGTCTTCGCGCTCTTGGATTGTTGTAATGCTCTGCTGCAAGGCATTGGGTGTCAGCCATTCTCTAGAAACCGGTGGGAGGTAAACCAAAACAAAACAAATGATAATTATACTTAGTAATTAAATCCATTTTCAATGTAATTAAGGCTTACTTTGGCAAACATCTTTGTAGAAATGGCACACAGGAGCTGAAATGCGCTAAACGATTGACCCAGCTGGGTATTTCTTGGCCGCAAAGTATCTGTAAGCGTAAACAAAAGAAGAGAGAGTCAAGTCCGGGCATTGTGCAACTGAATTGCGACACTTGAATAACCTTTGGTTGTGTATACACCTCGGGTTTCTTGCATTTCTCTGGAATTAAGTGCACTTCTCGAGAATGAAATTTATTCCAAAGTTCTGATTTGTTTACCAGACTAAGGTACAAAGAAATCGCATAAAATTGCTAAACAGAATATTCAGGGAGCAAACTATAATGAAGTTATCATATACATGATCCCTAGTTTGACCTGATTAATAATTTATCAAGAAAATAATGCTCTTACAACCAATCTCTAAGCAATCTTTTGAGGAAAAGGAATCGAGAACGCGACGGATTGATAACAATGATTCATGTGGAACATATTTAGGCCGTAATTCGCCGTATCTGACATTCGATGATTCACGTCACACATTTCGGCAGGCACACCTTAATGATGGCCTTCGTGTCCCAAAGGGTTTGGTTAGATTTTACCAAAGACTAACCCCATTCTCACCTGAGTTAATGAGCCCGAGAAGTGGTTGCAGTTGTTGTTCATGAGATGGTAGCGATCGCCGCGAAACTGATTGCCCAGCTCCTCGACAATGCGGCGCACCTCCTCGTACGTGAAGTCGGTGCAGCCAATCTGGATGCTCTGCCGGAACTGAAACTGGTCGCCCAGCTCGTCGTGGTCCCGCGGCGAGATCTCGAAGACCCCCGTGAAGGGGAATGGGTGACCGCCGTAGGCGAATTCGGTGCCGAATGCCTCTACGCCGGAATGGAATACGCCCAGTCCAATCGAGGTGGTGTACTCGTTGATCCAGTACTGCAAGGGGCACACACAAATATATGTATTTATATAGACTTTGGAGTGCACCGGAAACAAGAAATAGAAAGCGAAATACTCACCATGTCGTAGACATTGAGAATAACTGGCTCGCGAGTCCCCATATTGGAGGGCAGGAGCTCTTCATTACCGATCTCGTCTTTGGGTACACTGAGACAGCTCGGAAACGACAGATTGCACGGCAATCCGTTGGAGAACATTGATTAAATGCGTCGTTGGTTTTGCGGGGCACGAAGAGTATAGTGAAGTCTGCGAAAGAGGGGAAAGAACCAACGACTCTTTAATTAATCTCGGTCCCCAAGCATATGCTGCGAAAATATCCACATATGTATGTGTATGCGTGACCGCAACCTTACTGGAATTGGACAATTTAACAGATTCTCGGATCTTGGAACCGCACTGCACACGCACACACATATGTAAATATATCGCGACTCGCGAGTGCGTAAGATACATGAGAACATACATACATGTACATGTATGTACATATCCGCGGATGCAGTTACATACATTCGTATGTACGTACCTATGTACATACATTCGCTCTGAGAGAAATGTGTCATAGCGGCAGGAGGAACTTACACCTGATCAAAGGACTCCCTCAGCACGCCATATTCCAAATAAAAAATTTAACAAATCATAAAAGGCCAAATTATACGGTAAAAAGTTGCTTTTGAGCTTCCGCTTTTGTTTTTAGTTTACACAAAATTTTTTTGTTTATGGATTGATTGTAGAGTTGTCACCAGTGCTGCAAAAACATCGATGTTCCTATCGATACGGTATATGACATCGATAATATTCGTGATGGTTCGGTTTTATTTGTGGTTCCAATTTAAATACAATAGTTTTTCATTAGCTTATTATTAATTAATAAATAAAATATGTTAAATTTTAATAACTCTTCCTCTCTCGTTACATACAGTAAGTTTGAAAATATTAATAATAATAACAGCTATTGCAGTGCTGCCTTGAATGAGCAGACACTTAACTAGTTAAAATACTTTAAAATTTACGTAGTTCATGTATTATATTAACTAATCTTTAAAGAATTATTAAAATAAATTATTAATTGTATATCATACAGTGAACATACAGGGAAAAATGTAATTTTAGTGGACACGTTTTGTACCTCATGAACTAGTTCGAATATGAGCCACAGCTGACTGCTTATCAGAACTGGCCCATTTCCAAAACGTTCCATTCCCATTGCTAAAGGAAAACACAGACAAAAAACCCAATAATTATAATTAATCCACATAAAGTGTTTTGTTTTGGCTATAAAGGACAGCCACAGCTGCCAAGCGCCAAGGACCTCGTAAATAAGCCGAGTTAAGGATTCACTGCCGCCAGCAAGTTGCCGTTTGAGTGCCGTGACGAAAGTCCAAATCGATTGTTGTCCATTATTAAAAATAAACAAAACAATTGTTAAAAGCTAACGAAAATAGGAGCAGAAGCAATGTTATAGCACGGATTAAGCAGCCAGAAGGGATTATCAGTACCGTTGCGCCGCGTAAAGTACGGCCAATGTGGGTGTGGCTTAGCAGTAATCACACTCGTGGGCGTGAGTATAAATAAATGCCAAGAGGTCATCTGAAACATGATCCACCTTACACTTCCAGATAAAAGACATGTGCTTTAAGTAAGGAACCCTCTAGACATGCAGCTGGACCAACTTAGAGCAACGGAAAAGCAATAACTAGCTACTTAATTAGTGGACCTTCCAACGACACGACACGATTACAGCCGCCATGTTTACCGACACCGATGAGCTGGACACCATCGCCGATGTCATGGGACTGCGCACCCAGGCCCGCCTTAACACATTTCGCGAGATGTGGTACCATGTCTTTCTGTGGGCCCTCTTCTCCTCCATCTTCATCCACACGTGCGCCGCCGTGGTGGCCTTTGTTACACTGCGTAAGCACAAGTTTGGTCGGTTCTTCTCGATCCTGATCTTGGTCATGGGATTCCTGTCGCCCGCTTCCAGTGGCATCATCAGCAGTGCGGTTATCGCCTTTGTGCATCGCGCTTCCAGCCTTCCCATGTCGCCCATATACGCCATGGTCTGGGGCCTCGGACAGACAATAGTATCCGCTTGCCTGGGCTTCACCCGCATCTTGGCCACGCTATAGAGCATGGACTGCTGCTTCTCCCCAATCTGAATGTTCTGGCCGAGTTTACCAGCAATATTATCAAATCTTCAGGTGTGTAAACAATTAATTGAATTCAAAAAGCTACGTGTGTAAGAATATTGTGATTTTTTTTATTATAAACCTTATTACGACGAGAGGAATATTGTAATATACTTAGCTCTTATTCTAACTTTAAAGTCTAATTGTACATAATATAGAGACCTAAACCTAACCAGATTGTAAGCAAAAATATATCAATTAGAGCAAGGTTGGGCAACGTTTCTAAGGCTAAATCAAAGTATTTGGATCCCTGGCATTGTACAACGTATGAAGTTTGTTACTCAAGACATTTCCTATGCGCCTTTCGGTGTGCATGGGCTGGGGCCCGTTGCAGCGCTTGATCTTCTGGTCGGCCAACGTCTGTATGGCCGTGGGATCATTTGAAAAGCTATCCAGTAGCTTCTTGGGGCAGGGATATTGGGCTATAATCGACTCGGCCACCTCGAGGGTGACTTGGGGCAGTCGATTCAAATGCTGTTGCCAGAGACGTCCATATCCATTGCCTTGATCCACGCGGACGCACTGCTTCTTATCGTTGGCCACGTACTTTTTGAAGCACCCCAGGGTTTCGTTGCGTTGCTTCTTGTACGGAGCTTCAGCTATAGCTTTCGTATAGCGCTGGATTAGGGCCAACAGTTCCTGGCTTTCGGGTCGACTCAGCTGCTCCACATGGAGTTCCTGGAGTAACTGCATTTCTATCAAAGCATCCTGGCTGGTGCTGCTGTTTTTATTGTGCCGAAGCTTTGGAAGCGCCACCGTGTACTGGCAATCAGGAAACGCGGCCTGTAACCTGGGTCCCAGACAAACCAAGCTTTGATCCTTGACAGCCTGATGGAAAGTGGATTCGGAAAGCCACTGAATCACTTGGTTCTCCTTCTTCCATGCCTCATCCAGTCCGGTGGGACTTGTTCCGGTAGCAATCGTGTGCTGTCCTACATTACGTTCCCAAAAGATGCAGTGGCTGACTGGCAAACTTCGTATCTCATACTTCAAGTGGATGGAGTTCAGCTGCTGGAGGAGCTCCTGACCCACAGGAATGCCCAGGAATCTGGCATCTAATACAACCCGAACATATTTCATGCATTCTCCGGGTTTTATGCGCTTTTGTTGTTCCCGTATAGCCTGTTTGTGCAGTTTATCCACTTTATTTGACATTATTTACAAAAAATTGCGCTCAGTTTGGATCTAACACACCTAGAGACGGTCGAAGGCAGCGATCGATAATTTAATCGTATATTATACATCCCTATTTTAAAGGCGCTCCAGTCAGATGACTGGATTTTCAGCGGCTGCTTTATGTTATTCTGTATTTATTAATCCTCTATTAACGTCCTGAAATCATAAAATAACTTCTAGCCAATTCAATGTAAATATATCAATACAACTTACTTTACATCAGGAGATGTAGATGTAATTTCCCATATCTGTGATTCGATAACTATCGTTCGTTCCACTTGCATACTTCTATCTTCACAATCGATTGATCCTGTTATCGACCATTATCCACCTCTATTCGACGCACGCCACACGTGTTTTATTTACAGAAAATTTTCGAAAAGTTTTTACACAAAACACTTATTTAAAATGTATCTTATGTACACAATTAACGAGAACGGTGACCGCGTCTACACTCTGAAGGTAAATTCATATGGATATGGAAGTTGCAACTCTTCTTAATCCGTGTAACTTGTTGATTTTGTAGAAGCGCACAGAGGATGGTCGCCCAACGTTGTCCGCTCACCCAGCACGCTTCTCTCCTGAGGATAAGTACTCCCGTCACCGAATTACCATCAAGAAGCGCTTCGGACTCCTCCTCACCCAGAAGCCCGAGCCCATCTACTAAGCCAGAGACTACGTTTAATTAGTGTACATTTTATTTACAAATAATAAGTTACAAAATAACAACTACCTAAGAAACCGTTTTTAAATGCGGCGCTTAAGGCCCGCCGTGTAGTCGAACAGTTGGGGGTTCCGGAACTCTCCGCGCATATCCAGGACATAGAAGAGGGTTTTGCCCTTGACTTTAATGGGAAGTTGTACCCGGGCCATGTTCCGCGATTCCTCGGCGGAAACGCACTTTAAAGGCACTGTCATAATGCGATTGCGGTTAAAGGGTCCGTAGGTGACAAAGGAAACGCTTTGGCCACCCTTTCGCAGGATGAGAAAGCGCACAGATCGGAGAGTAAACATCCAGACAGCAAACAGAATGCCATATCCTAAGACAAATAAATTAAATGATTTTCCGAGATAGCAAAACTCAACTCACCTATCAGAAAACTGCAGGCAGTGATGCCATTTCTGTACTTGTTGTCTCCCAGGTTTATGCGCTGGTACCACTTCAAATCGTCTCCTGGATTCTCCACCACAGGGGCATCCTTTAACGTTGTAAACGCAAAATGGGATAGGTAGGTCCAGAACACAAACTGACAGACTCCAAAGAAGTTCAGCATGCTGTAGAAGCGCGGATTCTCATATTTAAAGAGTATTATGTCCTTCGGGACACTGGTGCTAACATCGAAGGGGGCCGTTTGGGAGGAGAACCTCTTTAAGGTGGGCAGAACCGGCGTTTTGCTAACGAAAGCCGGAACTGTTAGTCTTAAACTTTGAAGACTGAGCCGCTTGATCGAATTGGCGCCCTGCCGCAGGGCAAAATTCAGCAGGTTGCTCATTTTAATTGAAAACTTTTCTCATTTGTTATTATAAAACGAATAACCTACAATCTAACAGATGTTTATATTTTGTTCCACTTGCCATTGGTTTTGGAACCGGAACCGGTTTTTAACTGCGTCATCCAGGGATGGGGTTGCCGATTCCTTTCACTAGTTCAAAGTTTTTTATAATTTGTCTAAATAGAATCTCAAATAATTCTACGAATACTCAAAATATTAGTAGTTAATTAATATGGTTAAAAAGTCCTAAGCAAATACTTGGTAAATAACACTAAATCATTTAAAAAGTTATGCTGCGATCAGATTTTGGTTCTTATTAAATGGGACTGGTTCCATACACTGGCAATTGTGGTTCCTTTTTCCACCCCTTGATGCTACAGATGATTTGAATTGGTTCCGTATTAGAGATGGGCGCGGGCCTGAAAAGCACGAAGTTGCTCATACACATACATTTTGTTGTTTAAAAACTACTGTTCGTACTGCCAATTATATATAATTTGTTTATCAATAGATAACGGTTTTATTGTATCGAATATGCTATAGTAAATTCTCTAATGCTCATCGGATTTTATTAATATAATATATATTTTCTTTTAAACTATTTTGGCTTATTATTGGTTGTTATATGCCAAAACAACTTTTTTTAAAGTAAATAAAACGTTATAGAATAAATTGAACCTCTTACGTGATATCTCGAAATTACCAAGGCTTGGCTTTTACCCATAAATAAAACCCATGAGGCCGGTCACGCTCCCATCTCGATTTCGCATGCCGCTCTTACGGAACCAGTCGTATCTGGACTGGTTCTTTTCAGCCGCTTTTGTTGTTGTCTGGTTTTAGTCTGTGTTTCATTCTCCATCGTTTACGGCCATCGGGAGAGGATTTTTCAGCATTTGTTAAAATCGCTCAAAAACAGTTAAGATATTTCAAAATATTGACTATTAACAGCTGTTATTGGGTTATGTTATATTCAAATATTTGTTGTGATTACTTCAGCTAATAAACGAGTTAATCGGGTTTCAGAGAGGTAAGTGACAACCGTTTTTCCTTAAATTGTTTGATTTATGTAAAAGCAGACAAAACATCGTATAATATAGTTTTTTTAATTCAACCAAGCGCATATTTTATTATAGTTGGGTTCAGTTCTACCTACTAGGGACGTTTCATAAACCTTTAAAGATTTAAAGTGGGTTCGTCAGATATGGTAGTTTCTTTTAAGACATTTGTGTTTACAGGGTTGTCAGGTGGTTGCAACTCTCATATGTATAATAATGATAATAATATAATTTTAAGTGATATGATGATAATTATGCTGGCATATATACCAACTGCAATGTGTAAGTGCTGGTGACATTTTCCCGCATTGCTATATCAACATATATACACAGCACGTGCGGGTGGCAACCCTACATGACAAAGTGTCATAAATTGCATATTTATTCTCTTTACATATCAGTTACTTAATTACATTACTTTTTGCATATCATGTACATCGCCGTCATGGTGCAGGCTTGGCAACCCTGAAGACATAAAATTGTACAATAGGTGAACGAAAATGTTGCCCCGTTTTGCTTTTGCTTTCGCTTGCAGCCTGCTTGTTTTGGGTTTCTTGGGGTTGCGCATCTGTTGAAAATCTGATTTCAGATCCGCATAGCGCGAGTTGAGAGGATTACGAAAATGTCTAGAAATTCTCAAAATTTCCAAAAATACAGATGTTTTTCGCCCTAACCTCACTTTGCATCAAAATCGATACGTAACCTAAAAAGAAGGTGAACGCGCGTTGCAAAAACGCACACATACACATACTGATATAGATACAAACTCACACAGACTCTCTGTTGCTAAAGCGGCATGCAAGTGTGTGTGTGTGTGCGAGTGAAACAGCTATAATAGACATAATACCCGAAGTCGTTCTGCCTTTGGTTGAACAAAATCAGGCTTTTTAAGTCAAGGCTCCCAGTTAAATTCTTTTGGTTGCAAAAAAAAAAAACCAAAACGTAAATGCTTTTATGTTGTATTTATGTGCATACACATGCATAGCCTTGGGTGGGACAGCTGATACAAATGGGGAGAAGAGTATTTGGTTTCTCATACTATAAATTCGTTATCCCCAGACTAGGCCTGCTAACCCTAGCTCGTAGGACCAACTTCCCGAAATGGGACAGTTATCCGGGCTTAACTTTCGAATAGCAGGTTATATCTAACGACGCCTCAATTTTCGTTTACTTGCCGCCTTTAGTTGTTGCTTTTCGTTCTGCTGCTGTATCTTTCGGCTCGTCTCGTATACGAGGCCGGCAACAACAATTTTGTCGTGTGGTATTCGGCGCTACGCGAACTTTATTCAATTTATACATACGGACAAATATATATAGAGCTAAGCGTAAATATGTTAGCAACCTTACTCTCTCTCGCTATTGCTCTCCCAGTGCTCTCCCTCTCTCTCTCTCCCTCTTGCAACTCTATCCTAAACCGGTATCCTGCCAAGGTCCTAAGTGCATCTTCCAAAAGACTTTTTGGTCCGGACCCGGGGAACCTTGCGTTCTAAGTTCTGAAAGTATCGAAAGTTTTTCGTCAAGGTGTTTTTTCTTTCTTTTTAATCTCTGCCCCCTCTCTACCGCCCACGTTTGTTTGCCCTATACGAAAAACATTATTTTAAACTAATCTGTATTTTGGGCTTTAGGTTTCTGAAGAAGAAACTGTCATTACTGGACTTGTAATGTCCCCCCCTTTTAACCTAACCACTTCGGAAGACCATATAGCCGTCTCGCTCTAACGAATAATGTCTGCATCTCACCCTCCCGCTCGCACGCAACTAAACGCGTACACAACAACATATAAAGTAAAACGCGTTCTATTTGCGCCATTAATACACGTTTCGCTTTTGCGTTGTTATCAAACGTTGTTTTTGATTCAACGAAGATCCCTGGCTGCTTTACTTCCAATTTCCATATCATCCCCCTTTAATTTTTTTTTTAACTACGGACTCCCAACTTTTACGGAGACTGCCAACTTGCTGCGGCAGTAGATGTTTTGCGGGGCATAGACGAATTTGGGTCTTCCCAACTCAAGTGACGTCATTCGGGTGAGCCAAGAGGACAAAGTTCAAAGAAAGTGATTTCCTTAGCTCCCAGATAGAATCCCATTATCGAGTCTTATCATCTCGGAACATGACACGCCCTCCCGGCGGCAGTCCACTCTCCATCTCTTTCTGCCCCCTCGCGCTTCGCCGCTCTCGGCAGCAACTGTGCGCTCTCTCTCTCTTTCTCTCTTTTTGCGTTTGGCGTCAGCTGCTTTGGCGTTCACCTCGCTCATTGTAACTGTGAACGCGACCGAAGGCCCAAGTCATTTTTATTTCTCCAAGTGTACTTTAGTTTTAATAATTCGAGAAGTGAAGAGCAGGGTCCTCAATCGTTCTCGAATCCAGTAAGTAACCTTCAACTTTGATTACCAGCACATTTGCACGTATAAAAGTGCTTAATAACTGAACTGCCTCAACATAACCTCACTTTTCTTAGCGAGCATTTTAATTGGCAAATATGCATATAGTAAATATCGTTTCGGAACCCGAAATACTAAGTAGTAGTAGAGCAGGTCATTTTTTCGCCACCCCCTTTTGTCCGTCTCTCGTCACACACTTCTTTCCTTTGCACGAATATTTATCGTCGCTTCGCTTTTGTCTTTCTACTGCAGTCGTTGTTGTTGTTGTTGCTATTGTTGCGTTCGTAAGGCGACGAGCGCTTGAAACAACCAACAAAAACGACAACAACACATGGTTCGGCTAAAGGTAGATACATACACAGTGAATCGAATCAAAGCGAAATGAAAAAGCTGTTGGTTGGTCTCTTGGAGTTTGTTTCTGGGTTTGGAGTTTTGGGATCGGTTTCGGTTTCGGTAGGTCGTTCCACTATCTTTTAAATAATATCAAGCAACCAACTCCAAAGTACGAAATCCCCTGCCCGCTTATCTCAGTGTAGGGGAGCTCATTCTGATTAGGTGTCTGATGGGTTTGGGAAGAGTATTGTTCTTGGAGTTTCTCAAGACCTGCTTAAAAATAAGTACATATAATTCTCAACTAGTCACTTTTGCATCGTAAAAGGCGACGAAAACTATTTCAAAAGCTCGTGGCAAAGCTTTCAGTCAAAAGCTCTTCTGCTTCAGGCCATAATATTACTTTTTTAGGTAAAAATCATTTTTGTTTTTTCCCCTCTTATTTATTTAGTTTTTTGGTCTTCTAAACCCAAGACCGACACAATCTCTTTGTTAAAAGAGAGGGGGGATGGCAGCCCAGGTCATTGATTTTACCAGGGTTGTCATGCCATCGCCAATGTTTGTCGTTTGTCGCTTAAGAATTTTTTAATTTTTTTTTTCTTCCAGTGATTCAATGTGTTCAATATAAGTCGGAAAGAACAATAAATACAGATCAAAAATGATGGAAGTAAGCCAGAACGTGGAACTGAAGGAACTGTCGACAGAGGGCGCTCTACTGCGAAATAAATCCCCTGACCTCGGCAGTGATGTGGAAGCGCTCTCCACCCCTGGTAAGAGTTAATTAAATAAAGTGCTGGAGTGCGTCTGGGATATATCGTTTATCTAAATTTTAGATATTGTCGACGAGTCAAGTCGCCGATCGTCCAAGGATGAAGAGGACCTCGGTGATCTGACCAATGGTAAGGATATACCAATCCCGGATGTTGGTAAATCGATGACAGCTATGGACGGGCAGGAACGCAATGCAGGCAGCGACTTGGACGCCCTGCTGGACAAAATAAGCTCCATTGTGGACTGCAGTCCCAAGAACTTGGATACCCTCGATAAGAGCGAGGAATGCGACTCTGCGTTGGCAAAGGAGAAAACAGCTGATGGCATTGAGGAAATGCAGCTAGACGCCGTAGAGGAAGATGAAAAAGAAGAAGAACAAGTAGAGAAGGAAGTGGTCAAGGAAAGTGAAAATGAAAACGTGGAGCTAGAATCGGAGCTTGAATCCGTGAAGGAGATTGAACAGGTAGTTGATGCCACCGAGGAAAGCACCGAAGAGAAAGAAATTGAAGACAAAGAAAAGGAAGTTGAGGACATCGGTGAAAGCGTCAAAGAGAAAGAAAGTGAGAAAGTCGAGGCATTGCCTGAGGCGGAAGAAGAAAATATTTCCGAAATACCTGCTAATCTTAACAGCTCGAAGGATGATGTGTTTGAGGATGCTCTAGACAACATATCCAGTTCGGATGAGTTTGATGCATTTGCTTCTCAGGATTCTAAGAAGGCTGAACCAAGTGAAAAGCCGGGCACTGAGAAGAAGCCGGCAGTGGCTGAGGATCTTGAAGAGATATCCTCCGATGATGATAATATCCCTACGGTTGAGGAAGTAAAAAAACCCGACACATCCGAAAAACATCCAGACGGGGATGTCATAGATTTAGATTCCTCGAATGAGTGTGTAGTGTGCGAAACTCCAACGGAGGACAAAGAACCTGAAGCCGTTACGGAGGTCAAGGAATCGGAAGCCGTTACGGAGACCAAGGAATCTGAGGCTGTTGCGGAGACCAAGGAATCTGAAGCCGTTGCAGAGACCACGGAATCTGAAGCCGTCGCGGAGACCAAGGAATCTGAAGCCGTCGCGGAGGACACTGAAGCGGTCGCCGAAGTCGATACAGAGGAGACAGCAGTGAAAGCCATTACGGAAGAGAAGGAGGCGGATGCTTGTACAGTGGATAAGGAAGCGGAAGAAGCAATCAAGGATAAAGAAGAGAAGGTAAAAGAGCCAATTGTTGAAGAGTCCAAGGAATCAGAACCTTTGGATGAGGAAAAAGATGAGCACCAGTTGGAAGGAGTCCAAGAAGCAGATCCCAAATTAACCGAGGGACCCAGAGAAGGCGACCCCAAGTCAGCCGAAATGCCGCTAGAGACCATGATAGTCGATGATGAGGAACCAACAACAGATCCTAAGGAGGTTGGCCAAGAGCCTGAGGTTCGAACACAAACTCAGGAGATGAACGACACCACAATAGACGATTTGCTAATGGGGGTCGACACAAATTCTTTCGAAAAGGAGGAGAATAAGAAATCTGAAGAGGATGATGATGAACCGGTGGTTATCCCAGAAAACGATGAGGAACCAAAGGTTAATGGGGTCTCCGAAAAGACAACAGAAGAGGAAGCTGATAAGACAGAGAAGGATGAAGTGTCAAAGGAGAAAATCATTCCTGGAAAAGAAACCAAAGAGACCGAGTCCGATGACGAAGTGATTTTCTTTGAACCTATAGGTAAGACCAAGACAGATGTCACTGTCACGGAGCCAGCGAAAGAGAAGGAAAAGTCTGAAGCTAAGCCGACTGAGACGGGCAAGGATGACGATGTCGTCCTGGTGTCCGAAGACGAGGATGAAGAGCCGCCGGCTAAATTAGCCAAGAACGAACCCGTTAAAGGCTCCGAAAAAGAAGCAGCTCCCGAAGCACTTCCTACTGATGCAAAAACTCAGGATGCGGCTGCAAACAAGGACCTACTGGTGGACAACACCGATAACGCGTGTGATCAGTTTGATAAACCTAAGACCCAGGACAAGGTGAAGTCCGGTGCCACTGAGGATGGAAACAGCAACTCGAGCAGCAACCTTTTAAGACCATCCGACAATTCCTCGCTGCCTGAATCCAAGCGGGTTCGTCTCAGTGTCGATGAGAAAGTACACTCCAAAGCAGATGTAGAGGCCGAGTCACATTCAAAACCCGCCAGTGACGAGGAAGACAAGAAATTAATTGCTAAACGGAGCTTCGATCATGTGGATCGTGTGGAGAAGGAGGAGATACCCAATAAGAAGCTAAAGACTGACGACTCGGACTCAAATAGCTCCAGCGGCACTCTGCAAATCGATCTAGATGCAAAGGATGAGTCAGTGGATGAAAAGCAAGCGGAATCCATTAAAACATTGGATGAAGAGGAACCTAAAATGCAGCTGAAGCCGCAGCCGGAAATCCAAGCGGATGTTAAGCCGCTTCGTCTGGAGTTCGTGAAGAAACTCAACAGGAGCTTCGACACTTTGACTCGTGATGATCTGGAGGAGCTGGTGCTGCAGAAGGTCGTTGAGGCCATGCTGGTCAAGAGCGAGTTCGCCGACATCCGCATGCAGCTGGACAAGTGCGAGAACACCCTGGCCACCTATCGGCGTAAGATCGCCGAGGTGTCCAAGCAGTTCCTGGACCTGGACACGGTGCACAAGCGGGTGCTGAAGGACCTGGAAAGCAAAAACTCGCACTACACCGCTCCGGTACGTATAACTCGGGCTGTCGGCCTGCAGGTGGGCATCCCGTTCAAGGCCATGAAGCCCACGGTCGCCGTGCAGGATCAGTCGCATGCTGCGGGCAGTATGTTGGCGCCACCCAGTGCAACACCGCCCAAGGCCAGCACCTCGCCGATGCAAACACCAGTAAGATCCCGGCCTGCGCGTCCCGGACCTGCACTCACGCTACCAAATGCCACGATCCCCAGTCCCAGCCCCAGTTCCAGTCCAAGTCCCAACCTCCAGCAGCAGCCTCGCTCCAATACGAACTTTGTTCCACCTCCGGCTGCGCCGACCGCTGCCACACCACCTGTACGCCGGGGCTGTCTGCAGAAGGTCACGCCCCAGCGGCCAAACCCCGCCGCCTCCTTGGCGCAGGCCAACAGTCAGGTACACCTACACCGTCTGCAGAGCTCACCGCCGACCGGTGGCCTCACGAAGGGCATGCACGCGACCAAGCACACAGGCTCCCCCTCGGGCATGGCATCCTCGTCAGTCGTGGCGGCTGCGGCGGCCAAGGCAGCTGCCATGCGGCAGCGGAATGCGACCACTTCCAGCTCGGCCTACATGGCCCAGAAGCAGCAACAGCAGCAGCAGCTCCAGCAACAACAGCAACAGTATCAAACGTGAGTTAAAGGACCTTTTAATGTGGTTTATATCAGTGCTAACCTTCCTTCTTATTATTTCTCGTAGACATCGGCCTGGCCCCGCCTCCAGTGCCGGCTCAGGACCCGGACCTAGTCCAGCCAAACAATCAGCCAAGTGCACGACGAAAGTCCATGTACAGGTACCACCCATTTCCGGGGCCACTGTGTCCGTGCCCATGTCATCTGCCGGAGGAAGCGGCGCTGGAGCCTATGGCCAACAGCAACAGCCCAATTTGGCGCCAGCAAAGCCCAAGGAGAAGGCCGTCATTGATCTAACTGACGAAGATGACGCAGCGGCAGCAGCAGCAGCTGCGGCACAAGCTGCTCAGGCGGCACAGGCCTCCATCGAGGCAAACGCCCGCCTGCGCCAGGCGGCAAATAATGCGGTGAAGAGGAATGCCCAGGCGGCAGCTGCGTCGAGGGGCCGCGGTGGTCGTGGAGGCGGGAATGTGGTGCGCGCATCCCCCATGCAGTTGGCGCGGGTGAACGCCCGCCAAATAATTCAAAACAATGGAGGAGGTGAGTTCGAATCATCAAGATCCACAGGGAATTCCATAACTAATTATCCAACTCTAATCAGCAGGTCAGCGAAATTCCGTGGGCTCGAATATAACCATGCAGATACGCTCGGAGAATACCCCGCCAGCTGCCTCGCGGCTACGTTACTCACATCCGGCGCCACTGCCCTCGTCGCCCGCCCAGCCCTTCAATCCCGCCTGGAAAATGCCGCCGTCACGGCCTGTGATCCGTATCAGTCTGCTGGACACCGGCATCGTAATCTCTTGGACGCTGGAGGACACGAGCACGCGGTACGCGGAGTGTGTTACCTACCAGATCTATGCGTACCAGGAGACAATCCACGAGCCCAGCACGGACAGCTGGCGTCATGTGGGCGATGTCAAGGCGATGTTGCTGCCCATGGCCGTGACACTGAACCAGTTCCAGGAGAATCAGCGCTACTATTTCGCAGTGCGGGGAGTTGACGATCACCAGCGTTTCGGGCCGTTCAGTGTGCCCAAGACCTGGCCGTAAGCGGATGGAATGGTGCTTCCCCCCGTTTCCGCGGTTAGGATAAGCGTATCGTTAGATCCTAATTGTAATTAATTTATTTACACACATAAAGGTCCTTTTTTAAGTATTCATTCGGCCGCGTTATAGTTCACCTTTCGAAATTAGCTGAATTATGAGTTTAGTTTTAAGTTTTAACGAGATTTTCGACGGGAATAATGCCAAGCAGCTAATCCTGTCTGGGCAGCTGTGAGTCAGCATCAGCATAATCTAATCTTAATCCCACTAGGTTATCACTAACCGTTAAGTTCTAAACTTACATGAAATACTGAACAACACTGAATAAATATCAACTGAGAGAAGTTTTTGTAGTACTTTCTTAATTCGTATTTGTTAATGGGTAAGTTGAAGCGAAATTAATTAGTTTTATTCAGTTAATTAAAGTATTTAAAAGGCTTAGCCTCTGAACTTTTTAACCAGCCCTGGATTCTTTTTCCTAGAACCCTTGTATGAGTTTTGTTAAAGTGTTGGCGAAGGAAAGCAAATCCTTTAAAATTTAATTGGGGGGAGAAAACGCTGATGATGATCGATTAATATCTGGCAGTAGTCCTTTTAGAAAAAAAAGGGAAAGCTGCCCGTGACACTGAAAATATTCCAGGAGAACCAGCGCTTTTATTTCGGAGTGCGGAGAGTTGATGATCTCCAGCGTTTCGGACCGTTCAGTGTGCCCAAGACCAGTGCTGCCAATTTTTTTACGAAAAAAAAGCTGAATTTGACTCGAAAGAGAGTAAAATAAAGCAAAAATTTTTCAGAAAAAAGCCAAATAAAAAGCGTTATTTAATTTTTGTTTTAGAATGTATTTTATAGGATTTTTAAAATTTCGTCTAGTTTATTGCTACTATCATCGTTTTTGTGATCAAACGTCATGTTGGTACCGACCATTCGAAGATACTTGGGAGGTAATTCATAATCGAAGCAGCATCTCTGCAG
>JAEIIU010044775.1:77513-89417 GCA_018874675.1 Drosophila baimaii | reverse complement strand
AAATGACTCCTTCACTGCGTTGCAAACTTCTGACTAAAATTATAATACCCTGCAAGGGTATAAAAATTACGCTTAGAGGCTACCCTATAGGTGTTGTCTTAGCAAGTTAGTCATTGGATTTATTTCGTCGTAAATCGTAATCCACGAAAAGAAAAATCCGAAGGAAAAGCCACATTACAACGTTTATCTTTGCTACCTGAAATTTTTACCTGCTCTTTCAGGCCAGGTGACCACTGTGCGCCTGCTTCCTCTTCTGGCTCTCTCTCTAACTCTCAGCGAACATTGAAATAGCGGCAGTTGCTTACTCAGCACACACACACACAAACACACACATTCTCACCTTTCCCGCTCTCAGAATCAACAACAAAGGCGAGCAAACAATAATCATTTGTTGTTGCACAGAAAGCTCTGTTCGGTTACTTTGCAACAACATTTGTTAACATTTTCTCTCCGATGATTCAAAAGATATATAGGCGAGCTTTAGCGCGAATTCTGAGAGTCGAGCATTTGAAAAAGTTCCCATTGCTGGCCGTCAGATGGCGTTAGCTACTTCCGGTGTGCATAAAGTAAGCATTTTTAAAAACAATTTATTTTAAATCTAATGAAATGTTTATATCGGAAATATTTGTAATGGATCTGGGAGTTAAAATATTTGATTTTTTATCAAGAGGGTAAAAAATGTAAGCAGTAAAGGGCACAAACCGATTGACTTATGAATTCAGAACCTTAAAAATTTGTATTGCATACTTTTGGACACTTTCTGAAATGATATATGTAACTACCCTTTAATTATACCCCATATAAAATAATATACTTTAAAAGCAGACTATTGTTATTTCTGAGGATATTATAACCTTTAAAACAGCCTATTCCATATACTACAAACTCATAACCATCATAAGAAGACTCTACCCATCAAGGGTATCCCGTTAACAATATTTAATGGCTTTATTTCCCCAAAAAAAGGACTTCTAAAGAATGTATCTTAACCGTTTTTGATATTTCGCCGAGGGGTTAACGGTCATCCGAAATGAGATTATTCATACGCACGTTAGGAAAAGCTTCCATAAAGCTCAGAGCCTGCCCCAAAGAACAACGCTCACACTTCCCAGGAATCCTTGCGTTGCTGCCGCCAGGACTCAAGCCGACTGTGAAACCGCTGCGCCTGACAGTTGTCCGCCGCCACCACCACCCCCAGCTATTTCCAGCACTTTAATGATTTGTTTACAACTTTGTTGCCCTGCAATTTACCGCAAGCATACGGACCTGCTTTCAGCTTTTCTGTTCACCCCCTTTTCCGCCTCCGGGAAAGCTCTCTGCCGAGGGGGGGTGAGCAACGACAGGAGGTGAAAGGATGTCGTGTCATGCGTGTGCTCAAAAATTCAATAAAAAGGAGGCTCGTTTCTGTTGTGGCCTACATGCTCCCGCCGCACGAAGGGGACTCCTCGGCTCACGAGTGCCGAGCGCCAGCCGATGAAAACTTGGTCACCGGGTGGGAAAATGGGTGGTCAGGAGCCATTAGCCCAAGAGCAAGGAGCCAGAGCACACAGAGAGAGAGAGAATGAGTGAGAGGGAGCAGGCAGTGTGTGGCATGGCAGTGCAATCGGGTTCAGTTGCCACAGGACAGTCGAGGCGAGTGCTCGTCCTTGGTCGCAGCGGGAAGAAACCGGAAAATCGTCGCGATTCTTCACTGGTTTCGAGCTTGTTTTGGTTACGCGACTGTGTGTATGTGCGTGAGTGCTGGTGTTTGTGTGCTTAAAAATATATTCGCCATGAATTATTTACCCAAAACGAAAGCTGGAAAGTTTTGAGGCAGTTTTTGGACGGCGACGACGGAGCGAAAAGTTTCCACACTTTCGAGCACTTTGACGGGCCATTTGCAGCGGCATCAAGGATGCAGAGCAGCAGCCTCCCTTTAGAGATGTGGAATGCATTTCCCGAAGCGCAGTATGTGTGACTCTCTCCCTCAGCCCCCCTTACCACCATGTACCCTTCGTTGCCGCGGGGAAAACCCCACGGTTTTCTGCCGAGTTGCTCGCTCTCTCTTTCACTCACTCTGTGTATTTTTTTTGTTGTTTGACTCGCGTCAGCGTGTAGAGTTTCGATTTCGTTAGAAAATCGAAACAATGGCGGGCTCGAGGATTGTGGGTGTCGTTGCTGCGGCTACCTGTAGATGCCGCACAAGCACAGGGGCACACGATTGCGAGGGCGATGGCGAGTCCTTGAGCGGTCGTGTCCTGCCACTGCCCTGTGCTTCCGACTCTAATTAATTTCTAATTCAAGGTCTAATGCGTGGCCACTGAAGGTTAAACCTGGACACGAAGGAACTAGAACTACTAGAGCTTGGAGTTTTCACTGGCCAGGCTGTGATTTTTTGGTTAATTCCGCGGAAGTCCAAGGACTGTAAGGACGCAATCCTGTAATCCGACCAAGTGGAAAGTTAGCCAGGGATCAGCCTTTTTGGTGGATAACGAACCCACATAGGCCGTAACTTAATCCCCCAGGGGACTCGTCTCCGTTGTCGTTGGCAATTAAGGCTAAGGGAAACAAACAATAATGAACGAACACTTAGCGCTCTAGAGTGGAAAACCCGCATTACGCATACGCCGCATGGGCAGCGGTCTGGCAACATCGCGGTGAGGCGATGATGAGGGAGAAGCTCTCTGACCATTATCCGCTCACCTCAGGCTCTCGGAAAGTGCAGCAGCAGCAGCAGCGGAGAGCAAGACGTCCGCTTGCCGAAATAAAAACACACATCCCCCCCCCTACAGTTTTCACAATTTTCTCGCCAGAGCGGAAAATTCAGTGACTTTCCGTGCTCGCAGTCAGTGTGAAACGAACCAACAACGCAAACGAAACGAACGCGAAACGCGCGCGCGAGAAAAACAAAAACTAGAATAGAATAGACCAAATTAACCCACGTCGCCCCCTATCCGCCGCGAAGATAGAGATAGATAGAGAGAGAGAGAGAGAGCGCGGGCCTAACCCAATCCTAACTATAAACAATAATCGAATCAACGAAAATTTTTAAATTAACATCGAATGAGTAATACCTTGAGCGATTCATAACCGAGCCCCGCAAAACAAAGAATCCACAAGTAGCTGCCTGGCACAAGATACGCCAGATAGAAGATAGACATTTAGATAGATATCCGCGCAGATAATTGCTGCTGCTTCTCGGTACGACGGCATTAGGGCTCTAAAAATAACCAGCCAACGTGTGTATATTCGCGGAGACAATTGCAGGGCACCGGTGCAGGTGACGGCACCCCGAGGATCTGTGAGTAGCCATAATAATAATGCCCCTGCCGCCTCCCGATCGCTTGGTTGGTTGGTGGGTTAATGGGTTGGTTGGTTGGGTAGAAAATCGAAATAACAAACTTCAGTCGCCTTCACAGTCACTTCTCTGCGTCACACATTCGAAAAATACTCGAATACGCGGCCACGCGGTATGAGAGTCGTGTGGCATGTGCCCCTGCCCACCCCCCATCCTGTTTGCTAGCCTAACACCTTCTCCCCCCCCAAAGTCACACAGTAATAATTCTGCAAATCGAACTAGGAACTGGTTGGAAAATTATTCCTAAATATTATAATATTAATTATTTCAGTGCGTTTGGGCTTCAAAATGGTTTGCAGTTTACTTTAAAGGAACTGGGAACACTTTTAGTAGCGAAAATTATTATAAATTATTCTTCACTTCTTAGAAAACTTAAAAAAATATTGCGATTTTATATGTGGAAATATGAAGTTGTGTTGCCTTTGGCTTTTAAATTTTCAATTTTGTTTTTTTTTTATAAAGAAAACCCAAGTTGTTGTGGCTTATTTACTCAGTTTTAAGTTCATAAATAACTAGAATTTAATTGGATATGGAATAACCCAAAGAAAAATGTACTTAAAATATTATTTGTATACTTTCTTGTGTGTTTTAAAAACAAAGATTTTTATTCTACCACTTAAAGCTTTTCTATAATTGAAAATAAATACACTTCTAGCAAATAAATTGCTAAAATGCAACACAGAAACAATACAGCATAGAATAATCGATTAAATACCAAAGCCACAAAGTATAAAATAATAATTTAAATATCAAAGAAAAGTGCTAAGAGAAAGGTATAAGAAATAGTTAAAATCTTTATCAAATAATAAGAAAAACTGGTACTAAAATATTAAAACAAAAACACCTATTAACCCCTGGCAAGAAAGAAATATTTGTACAAGTTTTCCCAATAACTCAAGTCTAAAGACCCCCTCTGTGTGTGTGTTTGTGTGTGTCATTTTGCCGTGTTGTTACTCCTGGTACTGGTACCACACGGCGTATGGTGGATGGCGACCGGCGGATAGATGGATGGATGGATGGATGGATGAGTGGTGCACACTTTTTATAGCCAGCAACAGTCACACAAGCCGCACAATCAAGCGCTCGTCTCGGTGTTTATGTCAATTTGAATTTTGCATGTGGCCGCTAAAACTTGACGGTGCTGATGTGTCCTTTGTTGGTGGCGTCCTGAGTGGGCATTGTGGGCGGGGGTGGCATTGAGGGGAAGGGGCAACCGGAAGTTGGCGCATACTGCGCTTCATATTGCAACTTTGTGTGCGGCTTTTGGTGGGCGGATTTTGTGGAAGCAGGGCCACTTGTCGAAGCGGAAGCGGATATCCTGTGTGCTCCCTGCCTAGTAGTGTGTCTCCTGTTTGTCATTCCGTCAGCCTCGTCTTGGCTCCTCGCTCCGCCTCGCTCCTCGCTGCTCCTACTTCCTGGTGGTGGGTGGGTGTCCTTGCATTTGCCACACAGGAAATTTTAAATTGAATGTGCAGTCGTCTGTTTGCTGTTTCTGTTGCTTTGTTGTTTGCTCAGCTTTCAGGCTGTGTCCTGCTTTTTGCCTCTGATTTCCTATCCTCTTTGCCCACTGGGCCTGATTTGTTGTTCCACCACGATGGTGGAGGTCCTAGGAGATGGCACAGGAAGAAATTAATGGGGAAAATGGGGACTCTGAGTGTTTGCTTTTATTTATTTACTTATTTATTTACTCGTAAATTCACATTTTTTGTGTTTATTTGTCGCCAAATGGTACCGCCTTTTTGTTTATTTTCTTAAATGATATCTAAAGATACTTTTATATATTTTGTATATATTTTATCTAGAATTCATAGCATTTTCCCTTCAGTTACAAACTTTCCTCTACCTATTTTCGCCTCAGTGTGTGTAGAATGTGTCCCCGTTGCCGTTGGTCGCATTAGTTCGTGATGGCATTTTCTGGACAGCAGCCGGAAGGAGCAAATACTGGGGGAATCTGCTGGGAAATAGGCTCCTCTGCTCTGTCGAGGTAGGGCTACTCCGTGGAGGTGGCCAAAGGCTTTACTCGTATCTCCGGGCCACTCTTGTTGCATTGCCTTGTGGGTGCCGTGCCTCTCCCCCCTGCTGCTCTCACACGCTGCTCATTCTGGGGCGGCACAACTTGCATATTTGCCGAGATTTATGTCTGCTGTCAGCAACACACACACCACACACACACAGTACACACGACGACAACGACGAGGAACGGCCTGTTGTGTAACAGCTCCCAGGAGTAACCTAATTTCCGTTGCTGCTTGCTGGTTAAACAAATATCGACCTCGCAGCACTGCACATCCGCTGGCCCCGATGCCAGCCAGAGCATACTCCATACTCCTCCTCCTGCTCCTCCTCCTCCGGTTGGGCTGAGAGTCTTCCAATCCGTGTCGCCGCACAGCGGGACTCCGGCGACCCACTCCGGATTTTGGATTTTCGGGTCTCCGCTTCTCGAACTCGAGAAAGAGAGAGAGGGAGGAGGCAGCGGCAGCGGGAATGGGGCATCTGTGAGTGCGCATATCTGTGCCAATTCGGAGCCTCTAGTGCGGCCCTTGTTCTTAAGTGTTAGTGTTATTGTTATGCCTAGTTGCCGCTGTAATCCTTCGGCCCCCCGCTCCCTCTCACACTCAGCCACAAAACGCGTATTAGGCCCTGTTTCATCCCATAAACACTTAACGTCGATGCTGATGTCGATTGCTGTCATCGTCGTCGTTGCTTTGTCTACCTCGGCTTGCTGGCTTATCGCGCCCTGGGATGGCTATGGCCAGGAACTAGGATACCTAGAGTCAGAGGCAAGGACTTAAGCATAGATGTAGTCCCACTGAATATTCATCATGGCTTCCTGACACAGGTGAAGTTAAGGGTGGAGTGGTTTTTCTCCCAGTTTAGTGGATTTTTTGGGGAGTTTCAACATATAATAAGGCACCAGAAATATGTATATTTATCGCAGCAAACTCCTCCTTTTTAAATGCTATTTTTCCAAAGCTAACTCCTATTATTTTCACCTCTACTGTGCCCGTGTGTGCGGACAGTTTCCTTGGGTGTGTGTGCTGCTGCTGTGCTGGCTTGACTTCAAGCAGCCTCAAGTTGTTGCTGTCGCTCGTTGTTCTCGTTATTCTTATTATTCCAGCCACCCGAGGGGGGTGCACCTCCTCCAGAGTCGCCTCTCTCCGCCCACTGCCGCCCCCTCATAACGGCCATTTGCGTAAGTGTATGTGTAAGTGCATGCAGGCGTGTGTGTATGCGTGTGTGCGAGTGCATGTGTGTTGATTCCCAATCCTTTTGTATTTCACACAATACAACGATAGTTGGGCCGCAAGAGGAGGAGGAGGAGGAGGAGTTAGGGAATAAAGAGGAAGCATATGAATATTTCATTATATATATCGGATTTCTAGGAGCTTCGGTTTCGCCCATCAGCCAGCTGCGAGGACCCATCAAGTCCTTGCCAAGTGCCTGTCGTTTTGGCCTGATTTGAAGTGGAATTACGGCTATATATGTATATGGGAACGCAGCAAGGCTTTGTGCACTAATTACTCAAGTAGAAATAAAATAAAAGCGAACTAAGATAATAATAAAATATAATCCGATTTGTAAGAAACACAAGCAGTTCTCAGCAATTTAGGTATTTAAAAGCAGCAAAGAAGTGTACAAATATTGAGTACAAACCAAACTAAAACCCAACAAACTGGCAGCTGGTCTAAATGTTAGTTTGCGTCCTGATTTTCCTTCCATTTCCATTGTAATTGCTCTTGCCATTAGCCTGTCTGTGTCCGCTTCGTTTAGCGTCTCCTTCGCATAGCGAATAAGTCATCAATCAAAGCTGGTGGTTCTCCTCGTTGTGATGTGCATCATTTGCCTATCAGTGTCCCAGTTTCCCAACAATTTGCCACCGCAGACATCCCACTTCCACTCAAGGCTCAAGGAAGTGAACCTTCATGTTTCGATTTCCGTCCTGCGTCCGTCCGTCAAACTTCCACCGGAGGTCAGAGTCAGAGACCCAGAGCTCAGCGTGACTCACACATGTATTTTTGATGCTGACTTCCGATTCGATTCGATCCCTGCCAGAAAAATTGAAGGAGGAGTCGTAAAACAAGCAAAGATGAAAACAAATTAAATGTCTACGAAATGTAGAAGATCTCGTAAATAATGGAATTCAAAAACAAAAGCACAAAAATATGCTGGGCAATCAAAAACAAATTAAAAAGAGCATTTTAAATTCATAATCTGCCAGCCAGGAAATTGAGATTGCTCTGGATCGGACAGCTGTCGGCGGGGAAGGTGGTTGTTTTTCGGGGGGGGATGTTTCTTGGAGCTCATGGAATTGAATTGCTTTTAGTTGGGGAATTTCTCCAAAAACTGAATGGCAAGCGTTTTGGGACAAAATGAATCAGATCTCCATGTCTTTCCGGGCAATTTAAAAAATTCATTGTTTGCGGTTCGGTGGGAAAAGGCAGCTAAATATTTAATTTTAAGAGTATCTGCACTGGACATCTGAAGTATTTACTTGTACTTACTTGTTGTACAGTGGTAAAAGTATCTGAGAAGTGCGTGTTGACCAGGTCTGAAGGTTGCTTTGCGTGAGCTTAGAACAAAGAAAGCCCCTTCCTTAAAATTAGAGCCAAGGGGAAATGGGAAAATTATTCTCAGGAGTTTGGCGACAGCCTGACAAAACTTTTACTTAAAATAAGAAGAAGTTTTTTACTTTTAAAGGTAGTTATTCCAGGAAAAGCTAATAAAATAAAGAAGTCACTGGGATTATCTCTATCTTAAGTGATCAAATAAGTGGAATCCCCTTAATTAATTCCCGATTAATGAGTACAACCCATTTAAAATCTCTTTGAACTGAGTATTTATCGATTTGATGTTTAGAAAAACATCTTAATGGCCTTTGTTGACATGAAGAAATCACCGAATAGCCCCATTAAATCAAAAAAGTATTGCCAAAATGAAGGAATATTCTCCGAGTGTCTGCGCCGAGTTTAATGGCGCTTTATGCCGACTGTGGCCTGCAGCTGGCAGCAGCAGCAGCTAACTCGTATTCCTTGTTTGTCTTTTAATTTCGAAATTGTATAACCTGTGTTTGTGCGCTTCGCAGCACTCCCTTCGAGGGCGGCGGGTGTGCGTGTCTGTACTCCAGTTAATGGCCTGTGACGAGTACTGGCCCGGGATGGGCCCTGAAAGGAGCCATACACACATACACACAATCCACCAGCGGGGATTTCCCTAAGCTCCTTTCCGACTAGGGCAAAACTGAGTGCTCCCGATGCGGCGGGGTAATTGCATTTACAGAAAGTGGGACGCACACATGTGACGGCGGTTGTGGTGGTCGGTGCATTATTAAGTGGACACCGGGATAAGTGGCCACTGGCCGTAAAGTGCATGTCCAGTTATTAGCCGGGACTGGAACTGGCACTGGCACTGAACCCGGAGCAGATATTATCCGCAAACCGTTGTCAATTATCACCTATAGAGAACCGTTCATTTGGTGAAGGTGAAGTGACTCAGCCGCTGGTTGCCTGTCACTCAGCCCATTACCTGGCCCCCGCCCCCTCCGAATATGGCAAACAAAGCAGCGCCAATAATATATACATTATTTTGGCCGATCAACAGACGCGATGTGAGGCGAGGCGATGGATGCGTTCATTCATATTTCTTTATGCCCAAATATTGCCCATACGCCCCACGTCCACACGTCTTGCGTCTTGGTATGTAACAGCTGTTCGTCGCGGGGAGAGCACTATTTAATGGAAGCTACAGCCTCGCGCTCTTCTGTCGCTTTCCAGATGAATTCAGCCATCTCGGGATCCCTGAAATGAACACACAGAGAAAGATAGAGAGGGAGAGCGAGCCAGAGCGAGTAAATTGGCTTGAATCTGGCATGGATGCTGGCGGGGATTTCTTTTCGCTTTGCAAGCGTTTGGCGTTTGGACGTGTCGCACGAATGTCGTCGCCACTAGAACAACCCGCACAAGAAAGTTAGTTTAACGGGGCGTATACGCAACGTGCCCCACTCCGAGGTTCGCGGGAATTCGCGGGACTTGCGGATTCTTTCTCTTCGTGGTCGCTGTCGTTGTCGTCGTCATCGTCGTCGTCGCCGTGTCGTTACTACGCGATCCCGATTCCCCGATCTCGATCTTTTCGGCCGCCAGTCGCTGCCCGCCGCTCGTGCGTTCCGCTCGCTCTTCCTGCTCCACCGCACATCCGCATCCGGCGAAACGGCATTCCGCATCCGGAGCGGTATTTGCTGCTGCTCCACAAAACAGCTGATTTGGAACCAATCAAGGCACGGGCACAAAACACTTTTTCAACTCAACTTAAAATCGACAACGGCAAACGCGCTTTTTGACTTTCTGCTATTTTTAACATAGACTTTTTCACATTTTTCTCACATCTTATTTTATTTTATATTTTTTTTTTCTTAACAAATTTTTGCCCGACTTTCGTTGCCTGCTCTCAGCGTGTGTGCGTGTGTGTGTGTGTGTGCGTGTGGAAAATTTCGTTGCGTTAAATAAGTTATAAAACAATATAGATTAACGAACGACACGACACGAGTGCGCTGCTCTGGTGTCGGCGGCCAAAACTCAATTGAGAATGGCAAATAAATTAAAGGCCGTTAAGCCTGGCCAATAATCAGTTCGAAGCGAGCTAAATACCAGCCATGACTTCAATGTATCCTGCTTGACTCGAAATGTGTAGCATATAAATGGAGAAACCCCCCTGAAAATACCCAGAGATAGCCCAAAGCCTGGCCACCTTTCTGGGGAAGGTGCATCTGCACTTCAAGTAAAGGGGCAACGGCGGCATAACTACCCTAGAATTGAGGCCTGTGTGCGCTGGGTGTTAATACTTAATTTATGTGAACCTATAAATAATTTCAATTTAGAGAATGTGCTGCTGCTGCTGCTGTTGACTGCCGCGGCCATCTTCTATATAATATAGTGCGAGTTGTACGAAAAAAAATATGCTAAAAATACCGAAAACTGAACGCTGCGTGTTCGCTGGCTAGAGAGAGTGTGTGTTAGCCAGAGAGTGTGTGTGTGTGTGTAAGAGAGAGACTGCAGTGCGAATTGATTAAACTAAAAGCGGAGAGGCAACAACAGCAAAGTGTAAAATGCAAAAACACCGAAACGCATCCCAACACAAACAACAGGATTGTGTGTTTGCCTGCTGCCTGCCTGCCTGCCTGCCTGCCGTTCGTCCATCAACAAATTCGACGTCAGTCAGTGGACTATTATTTAATTTTCTATCCATCTAGCCCAAGGCAGAAGAAGGCTGAACGAAAAACCTAAAAAGAAAACGCAAAAGCAAAAGAAAAGCAGCGAAGAAAACTCAAGACGCGGGCGGGGACAGTTTTCGCACAAAATGTAGGAAAATGAAACGAAAATGAAATAGACTTTGGCAAGCACTAAAATACGGTTGAACAATATTACGAATATTTTCGTTGCTTGGCGAGCGAATTTTTAGCCAAGTTCTCCTCAGTTCTCAGTTCTCAGTTCAGTTCAGTTCAGTTCAGTTTTTATTTGAATTTTCGCTTTTCGCTTTGTTCGAGAATCTTTTAAAATAACAATGATACATGCCGCCCCGTCTCCTGGCCACCTCCTTCTGGCCGCTGGGCCGCTCTTGGCTTGTTTATAAATAAATGCTCATACGTAAATGTGTTCTTTATCAGACGCAGAGAAAGAGAGAGCCACTGATAATGTGGCCTGGGAAATATATTTACTGGGGCTGCTGCGCCAAATTGATTGCTCTATTTGCTCTATTTGTTGTCTAAACGATATTAGCTTCGGTTTATGGTTAACCGAGCATTGCAGCGCAGCACCTTTTGTGATTTCCAGCAGGTGTTTGAACACACATCTGAGTGATCTTGGGGGTGGAAAGTATCTGGGAAGTTGTGTAGGGCTTTCTAATGTCTTTATAAATACTTCTTAGCCTTCGGAGATGACATTTTCTTTATTTTTCGGGGCCTTTAGCTTTCGTAGAAACTTATAATAATAGTTGGAAAGTGCAAGATAATATATTTTGTTAATTTTCCTAAATTTTTTGCTTGCAAAAAGAAGACATATATTTTTGACAAGCCAGGAATTACCAATTAAAGCCTCTAAAATACATAAAAGTAAAATAATCTTCACAAAGTAACTTAAAATTCTCTTTTAAAAGTCAATTTTGCATTACATTTTGCCCTTTATGTTCATTATCCACCGCAACTTTTAAAAGAACTCAGCCATTTCAAATGAAACTCTTTATTTCCGAAGCCTTTTACGAGCCCCTTCAAGTTACCTCAGTTACTTTACACCTTTGGCTGTGTAAAAGGTTAATACCTTGCCCCTTCACTATGCCTCTTCCAGCAGGTGTGCAAACACCGCTCACCTGGCCGCCTCCTTACATGCCTTGCCTGTTGCTGCAATGCTCTCTGCCACAATTTCCCCAGCTCGAAATCAATTTTGTTTTTAAACAAAAAAAAGAAAAAAAGAAAAGAAAAACCTCGGGAAGAGGGAATTTCTGGGTTGCGGCAGAGGCTGAGGCTGTGGCGGCAACTTGCTCCTGGTTGCGTGTGTTTTCATCATCATTAATGTTTAAAC